>JARKIE010000710.1:0-28086 GCA_029378255.1 Mycena rosella
CTGGAAAGTTCGCTGGCGGCCGCCGGTGGCCACCAACGTATATCGGCGGCCGGATACCGATGGACGTTGTATGCCACTGTGTCACAACAGCCTCATCAGGATCCGCCAATCACCAGCGGAAGTCACCGGACCGCGGGCCTTAGCCCCGCCACCGATTTCCAACGGGATCCAATGTATACTGCTGGATCCCGCCGGCGACCACTGGACGTGTTTCACGTCCATATGCCCCAGCAATGATAAGCATGATAGGCTATCACGCGCCATTGTTGCACCATTTTCTTTTAAAGCCTGTGATAACATTTCTCTCTCGTCCCTCCCTTCCTCTCAAAAATGACCACTCCTGCCTTGCAACTCTCAGAGCGCCCTCTCAAGAATAAGCTCATGGTCGAGCTTAAACAGATCGCTGGCGCTATGGGTTTGGACTCCAACATCACCAAGGACAAGCTCTTGGCCTCGATTGAGCACCACATCAAGGCCACACCACAAATCACCGAAGACTCGCGCTTCCTTCCTCTCTTCGCACACCGGGCTAACCATAAATCCGGTGCTAAGAACAGTGTCGACAAGGCCACTGAGGAAGTGTTTGAGGCTTCGAAGCCTGCGAAGCGGTTACTGGGTAAGTGCTCCGCTATTCACATGATGTGTGTTAAATAGTTGCAGCACGAACAGGGCTCTTTTTAACAAGGGTGCCAAGACCGGAGGGGGCGCACTGCGGCTTCTGGTGAATTTCAGTCTGCTTTTATACATAACACATTCCTGCCACTGATCTACCTGGGGCCACCCAAAGACTTCATTGTTCATTGACCACCTATGCACAATCAGCTTCAACAAGACAATCGGTGGCCACTTCGATCGGTGGCAATGGATTTCATTGAGGCAGTGGATCTAATTTTGATCTTTTTTGGTCCAGTGTGAATGAAAAATGTACATAGACATGGCCACAAGTGTAGTGGCAGTCTAATGTAAGCCGTCAAAGGCCATTGGTTTCCGCTGGTTCTCACCGGAAACCGATGGACAAGTAGAGGAGATCATGGCCGTCGTAATCCGACAATTACCACCGGGAACCAACAGAAACCGATGGCAGGAATATATGAGGTCCATCCAGCAAGATCCGGCGAAAACCAGCGGAAACCAGCGGAAACCAGCGGAAACCAACGGTGGGAATCGCCCCGCCTCGGCTACAGCGTCGGCCGGTGATCTCCGCTGAGAGCCTGTTGGCTGGCATCGCACGCCGGCAGGGGCCACTGCCGACCAATGCCGATCCGCCGAGTTGTCACCGCCGCGTGTATTACACAGGAGAGGTTTTTGTGGTGATCGTTTGATCATTTGACAGGGAAGTTTGATGAATCTGACGGAATGCCGAGACTGCCGAGAATAATGCCCAAATATGGATAGGGGCCTGAGGCGGAAACTCAGGAGTGACTTCTGTCTGCCTTTTTAAACTCCGCCCATTAAATCATCTCGGTTACCCTTTCTGTCGAAGTTGGCTTTTCGGCCCACCAGTTTTATTCTCAAGGCAGTCTAAAAACCCTTTATAAATTGTGTTACCACGGGAGATACTTCTGTTGAAATAGGCCTGTCACACATCCTATCCGTGTTTGGGTTGCCCCTACAGCCATGAAGCTGTTTATCTACAGCATTGTCTACAGCCCTTAGACAGCCTCTGGATAGCCTTGTACACCTTTCCTGACTTGTGCTACAGCCCTTTACAGCTTTGTTTTGCCTTATATACGACTGATACTTCACCTGTAATATTATCTGTTTATCCCCCGTGTTTGCTGCGAAGTCTGTGTGACTGTGACTTTTCAACAGGTTATGGGCCCCGGCCCCGGCCCTGCCTTGCTGCGATCTAGCTTCTTCTATCCGCGCCATCCCCTTCCTCATATCCCGTACGCGTAAGCCCTCGATCATTGAGGCATCCGACTCACCCGAGAAATGCTGCTGCGAGTGCCGAATGCCAGCTCCAGGATGGGGCTAGCATTGTCCGACTCGACCGCGAAATCGAACCCTTGTGCCGAATGCCAGCTCCAGGGTGGAGCTAGTGTTGTCCGACTCAACCCGAGACTGAACCCGAGTGCCGAATGCCAGTTCCAGGATGGAGCTAGTATTGTCCGACTCTGGACTCGGCTGGAGCCTGATGTTGTGTGGAATGGAATGACGATGAAGACCGGTGTTTGCTTGCGCGACCGAACCAACATAGAGGATTGGTGGATTATTTGGAGTTTGGAGCAGGGATGGATGGATTTGTGACTGGACTCGACGACATTGCACCGGCGGATTTCGATGGCAACGAAGCTGCACTGTTTGGTTTCGCTCGAGGGTGCGATGAATGGCACATTGCGCCAGTGGGAGCATGTTTAATATGTCCTTGATTTTTTGGTTTTGATGCTTTTGACTTCGTTTCTTCTGTAGGATGCGCGACTGGCCAGTGGGAGTGTTGAAATAGGCCTGTCACACATCCTATCCGTGTTTGGGTTGCCCCTACAGCCATGAAGCTGTTTATCTACAGCATTGTCTACAGCCCTTAGACAGCCTCTGGATAGCCTTGTACACCTTTCCTGACTTGTGCTACAGCCCTTTACAGCTTTGTTTTGCCTTATATACGACTGATACTTCACCTGTAATATTATCTGTTTATCCCCCGTGTTTGCTGCGAAGTCTGTGTGACTGTGACTTTTCAACAACTTCGACACAGTCCCAGTAGGAAACTCGGGGTGGTGCGTTTAAAATCACGTCCTTCTGTCCGTCTCTGATCGCCGCCCAATCGGCGACACCTGCAACATCGGCAACATCTTCCCAGCAATTGCGCCTAAAAGGTTGTCACCCAAAGGTTAACCATTATCAGAGCCTTTCATATTAAATTTCTCTAGGTTTTCTTCTCGGCTGCACCTGGGGCGCTTTGAGGTGCGCTCTTGTTTACTTAACGGTTTCCCACGGTTTCCCTCAGAGCCCGTTGTGGGAGAACCATGTTATTACATCGCTCGACTCGGCTCCACAACCCATAAATGACATGCACGACGTGAACTCACGTTCCATACTACTAGGACCATAGCACACATGCGAAAAGTTTAACAGACGAATACGATGTTTACGATGTACGGGATAATAATTTATGGCCTGCACCATCTATATTACAGTTCGTCCCGTGGAGCCCCCTCATGCTCGGCCTCAATAGGCGGAGCTTCAACCTGAGAAGAAGGAAAAGGTGCGTCGACGTCCGATTTGGGCCCACCAGCCAACGCGTTGGCATCGGCGGCCGCGATACGGGAACGTATCAGACCGTCCTCGGCAAGCTGACGAGCGAATCTAGAAATTTCCGAATCGTATTCTTCCCATTCCGGTATTTGTCGCGCCCGGGCCAGTTTGGGCTCTTTCTATAGCACGATTTGAGCATACGCAGCACCGAGATCTGGAGTGTACGCACAGTGAGAGGATTTTGGCAGAGATCTATCGTTTTGGCGCGATGAAGGCGATCCTTACTACCTGTGAGGGCGTTAATAAAGATAAAGCAGCCGTGTCGGAGAGACGTACACCATGTCTCGCACTGTGCAAGAGCGCATCAATTTTTACTGATACTAAGATAGATCGAGGACTGACCCATAACCAGTCTTCAGGCAAAGAGAACTGTAAAGCCAGGCCTTTGAGCACGATTATAATGACATGCCAAGGGAGGGGCTTACGATGGGGACTTCTCGTTGAAGATTATTCGGAAGATCTAGATGACAGTTAGCGACTGTAAGACACAAGGCAAGTAGAAAAACAGACCCTGGTCGAGATTCGCAAGCGATCCTGGATCAGCGGAGAGTTGCTGATAGCTTCCTCGAAGAATATCCTAAGCGCAGATCAGATAAAGCATTGTGCCAGGTACGAGGGTATTACTCCAGCAGCGAGCTACCACAATCGCTAAGCACACATCCAACGCCAAAGCAGGGGCACATACCTGACGGAACCGAACAAGGTCGATAACATATAAGGCACTTCAGAAGAAAGTCAGGACATGCGATTTTTCGAAGACCGAAACGGGCAATGCTTACCTAATATGATAGGGCCGCCCTTGGAGAAAATCCTTCCAGTAGCCCGTTTTCCAGAAGCGGAAGCCCTCCATGTCGGTGTTGTCGTCGCCCATAGGGGTGTACCCGTACGGAGCTCCCTCGAGATCAAGGTCCACGAGCTCCTTCAAGTCCGCGCGCACAATCTGGTCTGCGTCGACGAAGATGACCTTTTTAAGATCCATGGGGAACAGGACGTCGAGGAACAGAATCTTGTATGCCCAGATGATCCTCTGCTTCTCCTTCTGGGCCCGAAGCCACGAAGGCCACTTGTAGGTCACCAGTTCATACTGGAAGTTGTACGATTCCGCCAAGTGGGGTATAAATTCCTGACTATAGATTGAGCATCACGCAAAGAGCCAGCAAAAAAACTACGTACGAGGAATGAAGGCGACAAGAAGTTCTCGATGAACCAAAACTTGACGGTGCTGTTGGTATTCCGAAGGACGCTAAGGATCATGATTGACACGAACCGCTAGTTATTCGGTCAGTGGATAGGATACGACGCCAATGACGGCAAACACACCTCGTAGAGGAGGCCAGAGGCCACGGTGAAGATGTTGATCTCCGCCTGCGTAGAGACAGGTACCAACGCAGTGGGAACAGGCGTCTCTTTGGCCTGGAATATGGACTTCACGCTAAACTTACAAGTCAGTACGCAGAAGCATACATAGTTGAACACGATCGCACCGAGACGCAAGATCGCCTAGAATCCCACCAGAAGACGCGGCTTTCTCATCCACAGGGTCCGAAAGCACGTCCGCGCTCTCCATGCCTGGCAGGCGATTGAAGCGCGGGTAGATTGTCGTGCCCTCAAAGCTCGTCACGGCGATCTCGTTCCCCACCTCGGCGACGCTGCGGCTGTCAAGACCCTCGCTCCCGACGCTCTCCAACACGAAGATATCGCGCCCCCGCCCCTCGCGAATTTCAAGCTGGAATACCCCGGGCTTCGCCTTAAACTGGAGGTACCCCAAATTTACCACGACCTGTGTGTCGTCGACGGGGCTCCCATCGCCACTCAGCAGCTGCAATTGCACCCCGCGCGGCGGCGCATTCGTCCCCTCGCGCGCGTGCCCTTCGACGACGAGATAGTCGAGCGCGAACACCGCGTCGACGCTCGCGTCTTCCGGCGCCAGGCTCCCGAGCTGGATATTGTCCAGATCGTAAAGGGCCTCCCGCGGGCGGACGAGCCACGACGACGGGACGTCCATGCCGAGGGTGTAGATCGGATCGATCGGTAGCCCATCGAAGACGGCTTGCGCCGGGATCTCCACCCTATAGTCGGTGAGCACGATGCCGCACAGCGAACATGGGCGGAGACGTACCCGTCGGCATCAAAGGCCAAGGCCGGCAGCAGGGTATAACGGTAGAAGCGCTTCAGCGGGATCTGCGGAAGGATGTATGAGACAAGCGCAAATGCCGAAAGCGGGAAGCAGACCTCTTGGTGCAGCGCGGGGTTCGTGTACACCTTGATATACACATCCGGAATATGCGATAACCACTGCGTGCTCGTCAGCCGCTTGCTCCAGGACTCAATCATAAAAACCGCACCTCCAAAAGGCTCGCCCACTTCTGCGCCGTCTCGCTCACGGGGTCGACCAAAACAGCAATCTCGTAAAGCGCAGTCGCATTGTCACCGAACTGGAACGTTCTACCCAACAACGACGCATGCATAAGCAGGACGAACGGCAGATCACATTAACGCACGAGTACTGGTCCTCCAATAGCTGGTAGTTCCGCGTCCTCGGGCGCTTCGGCGTATCGAAGATCCCACCGCCATTCGGCTCGGGCGCCTGTATCGCCGCGAGAACAGACGTGCACATAGAGATAAGGGTAGCGGACGTCGCCCTGGACGGGACACGACAACGATCAGCAGCGCTCAGACGTCGGCCGCGCAGGAGACGTACCGATCAGCCTCCATGAACGCAGGCCGGATACTCTCGAGCGCCTTGATGACGGGCTCCGCCCGCCTGCGCAGCTCGTAGCTCTCCAGCGTCTTGAAATCCGCCACGACAAAGTCGCCCCCGGCAATAGGTCCGATGATCTATGGGCGTCGCGCGCGTCAGCGATCCGTCCGTCGCGTACAGTAGAACGTGCTCACCCGCCCGTTGACGATCAGTGCCTGCTGCCCCGGCAAGAGCTGCAGCTCGCGCGCGACGAGCCGGCTGTTCTTGACGAACGCGGCGTACTCTTCTGCGCTATACCCCGCGATGCCCACCCCCTCCGTCAGCTCGTCCTTCGCCAGCGGGATCTGTGACGCGTCGCCGTCGCTCGGAGTCACGGGCGCTGCGTCGAGCCCCAGCGCGCGCAGTAGCCGCGCCGGCGTCGCCTTCGAAAGCAGGTTCCGCGCAAGGAGGTGCGACAGGAGCCAGGACACCGGCGGCCGGGTCGCGGGGTCCGCGTTTGCGTTCGCATCTACCTTGCTGGGGTTGTGTACGATCGACACGCGCGTCTTGGATTCGTCGTCCTGCTCTCCGGTTTGCGTCAGCCTATTCAATCCAACGATCCGAGGGAAAGACGCACGATCGAGAGCAGTGCCTCCTTTAAAAGGGCCAGCCCGTCCTCGCTGTCAAAGTCCGCGACGACCCACACCGTCAGCGCGATTTGCTCCGTCTCCGCTACACCCACATCCACATCAGTAAGCGAACGCCGCGCGACACGCAGGGGGACTTACGCGGATACACAAACGCGGCAGGCGCAGCGCGGAGCCCCGTGCGCCGAAAGAGGTCGGGCACGTCGACGACGCGCAGGTCCGCCGCGGGAGTGAAGATGTACTGGTTCCGGCGCAGGCTGCTCGTGGGCAGGTCGTAGAAGTACGTGTCGATCTCATCTGCCGTCTCGTCGGACAGCTTCCCGCCGTACAGTGCCTCCTGGAAGTGCTGTAGCTGCAGCGCGACCTCGCCCTGCATCGCGCGCCAGAAGTTCTACTCTTCGTCAGCGCCACGCCTCTCGTAAAATCGAATACGAAACCAACGTACATCGTCCATCTCAAAATGCTTCCCATTAACGAACCCATGTCCACTCGCAGACACCGCCAGGCTCGCCCCCAAACGCCCCGCATACCCCCGCCCCTTCTCCAGCGCAGCCTCCTCCTCTATCCCCTCCCCGGACACGATCGTGTCGAAGCTGAGCGTCGAGGGCTCCTCGTCCTCTGCGAGCATCGCGGCGCCCTCTTCCGCGAGCTCCGCCCAGTCCACCTCGACCGCGGCCCAGTCAATCCGCGCCTCAGCCCCTTCGCTCGTGAAGGAGCCCATAACCTACGTTTGAGGTCAGCTACGGATGCACCGAAGGGGGTACGATAGGAAGGAGAAACGGCACACACCTTCCTCAAGAACCCCATAGTCCTCTTCCGCCCGTAGACGCGCACCGAGCGGTAGAACAGTCGCGCCATCTTCGTACCTGGGCAACACACATACAGAGAATCAGTATCTTATCTTGCAGTAGAACGTGCTTTGGAGAGAGAACGAAGGATCGAAGGAAGGAAGAAGGGACTTACCATCCTTGCTCTCCGCGAGCGGTACGATCCCGAACCGGAACGGGAGGCTTCTGCCGATAATGCTGGCAACTGGGCCCGTGACGGTGTGCAAGCTGCTCTGTTGCGCCAAGTCGAGCACGAGTACGACGTTGAACAGGTTGCGCTTGACGTTGTGGAATTGGCCTGGATAGAGCGGGCGGAGGATCTACTTGTTCTCCGTTAGCGAGGACCGGGAGAGGCAGAGGAAGGGAAGGAAGACGGGACGCACGGAGTGCAGCGAGGGGGACCAGGAGGCGTACCTGCACGACATGCGGGGTTAGCGGGCGCCGAAAGGATTTGAGAAAAGGAGATACGCACCGGCTATCCTTCTCGATATCATTCCACCACACAATGACGCCGCCCTCCTCCGGTCGGTCGCTGGCGTCGAACACATTATCCAGCACCCCCGCGTCCCCCTGCGCCGCGCTCACTTCCGGGTTTGCTATCAATTCCAGTGCCTCCGCCCGCTCTAGCCCCAACCCCGTCAGTGACCTTATTAATTTCCGCTCCTTGCGCACGAGGCGCAACAGCCCCAGTGGGTTCAGCTCCGTCGCGGGCACCGCCGCGCCGTTGAGCCAGAACATGTTGACGCCCGCCTGCGCCTTCAGCTGATTCATATGCACCTCGTCCTGGAGGGACGCGTTCACAACGACGCGCCGGGACAGCGCAGCCATGTATTTTGGGAAGTTTTGGGAGAGACGCGCGAGGGTCGCTAGTGGCTCGGATGAGTCGGCGATCAGCTGCGTTGCCTGGAACCCGAGGACTGTGCCCCCCGTCATTAAACAGGCAAGTTAAGGACGCCAAAATGACAAACCTGAAATCGCCTCCTCAGCCAATGCGGGGTCCGTCGTAGCTGTTTCGGGCTCTGGGTAGGCCTCGATGAGCGCCATTATCGGGTCGACATCGGGAGTTTCTGAGTTTGAGGTGGCTTCTTCCTGTGCAGAGACGATTTTGGCCCCGCGGGCGTTCCTGTCGTCGAGCGCGAGGTAGTCCATCTTCTTCAGGTCGAGGGACACGCCGTAGCCCGATAATACGCTGCGCGCATCGGCTGCGTCGGCAGGCGTTTCTGGGACGGGGCGAAATACGTATTCGACAGCGGGCGAGGGCTTGTCGGCGAGGGCGAACAGATAGGAGTGAAGTTCGCGGAAGTTGGGCGACGCAAGGGAGGCGTAGAGGATCGCGGTGCGCGGGGGCCGCTCGAGCGTTTGCGCCGGCGGCGGGTGGACGTGGTCGAATGGCAGGAGTTTCGGGCGCACGAAGGATGTGCTAAGTATCAATATCAGACGGTGAGCGAACACGGTGCGAGCGAGGCGACTCACGAATTGACCGACGAAGAGTCGGTGGGGTCTATCGTCTCTATTCCTGCAAGATGGGACAGCTTCTGCACGTCGCACACGGCCTCCCCGTACCAATCCACCCACGACCCGCACTTGGGATCTTCCGCGTGCGTGCGAGAATGGTCGTAAAACGCCTCGATCTTCGGCGTCGCCGCGTGCAGCCCGAGATTCATCTCCACCGCTGCTAGCGCCCCGGGCTCGGACAGGAATCCGCCACTGGCCGCGAGCTGGACGGCGAACTGGTGGACCGCTTCACTGGGCAGCGCCTGTGAATCCGGGCGGATATCCGGGTCCGTAACGCGATCCACAAAGGGGAAAAATGCATCTGGATTCTCCAACGCTACTGTCTCGCTAATAGAACATCAATATATATACTCAAAACTGTTGCTAGACCAGCGTACATTATCTCCAGGAGAAGTGGGGGTGCAGGCCAGGAGGACTTTAGGGTCACCTTGACCGGGGGGCTTGCAGCGCCCACGGCGCCAGCAACGCAGCAAGCAGCAATGATTCTTCGAGTTCTTCGATTCATGTCGAGGTGGAAATTGGGCCCCAGAGCTGGGGCAAGAGCGCACGATATCCGCGATTCGATACCAACTATCCAGAGAACCAGGCAAGAACCAGGAACAACAGAATTGCGGGGAAAACGGAGGGTACGTGGAGACACGTCAATGCGCAAGCACAACCAAAGAACGCGTAAACAGGGAACAAACAAATTGGCTTGTCACGAACCTTGCACGAACCGTCATTCCGCAAGCCGACCATGGATCTCCAACATGTTTATTCCATCACGGTGAATTACACTTGCCCATGCTATCCCAGAATCGGCAAGCTGCGTCGGTCCGACAGTGGGGAACGTCTATCGGTTTGGCTTGCCAGTTGCCACTGCGAGGAGTCTAAGTCTGGTCCGAGTCCTGGCCATATCAAAGCCGGTACTGGTATCCTGCCCCAAAAATCCCTGCTAAATCCCGAACTAACTGCGAACCAACTGAACACACGATCCGAACACCAAAGATAACGAGCTGGACGAGAGCACGAAAACGTTTGTTAAAAAAACTCATAAAGCCTCAAATTGCTTCAATTATTTTGGGCCTCGACTGTGACGCCCTCCATGCATGGTGACTTGCAATTACCACCGATACTTCCAAGACGGTTGGATTCTCTGACAGTTTGTGCTCTTGTAGCTTCTGTTCGGCCCGGTGCATAATAAAAGGGGCCCATGAACGGGAGGTAAGGGTGCGCTAGCAAGTAATGGCCACGCTCTTCGCGCTGTCGTGAGCCTGCCGTGCGACAGCCTGGGATGCGAGTATAAAAGACTCGACGGTGGGACCCCCAGAGCCCGCACTCGCCCCGACGTCTTCCCTGTACCTTCCCGCCCTTTTTCTGGTTCCGGCGCTTTGGCTGGCGCCTAAGATCATCTCATATAAATGGCGTAGCTCCCACTCGCACTCCACGAAGCTCAGCGGCCCGCCCAGCGCGAGCCGCATCTTCGGGCTGTCGCGCTACATCATGCAAGTCCCAGACGTCAGCGCCGTCTACGAGTGGGCGGCGCTTTACGGGCCCGTGTACGAGGTCCCCACTGCCTTCGGCCATAAGACGATCGTTCTTACCGACCCGCGCGCGATCGTGCACTTCTACAACTCGGAGCGTGCGGTCTAAGGTTTTTCATTGAGCGATTTGTATCTATTCCATTTTCTGGCTAATCTGCTACGAAACTGATCTGCCCGGCAGTTTGGACGCGGTGTTTTATGGGCAGAAGGCGAAACACATAAACGGTACGCCTTGACAAATTCATTGAAGCATGCTGTCTAACACACGTATCATGTTGTTCTAGCCAGAGAAAGGCACTCTCCCCCGCATTCAGCAACGCAGCGATCTGACAGCTAACCGCCGAATTTTACGAATTGGCATACAAGGTCCTTTAACCTTTTACACATCTTGTTTGACCCCAAATTTAACCCCTACCCGTGTGCAGCTCAAATCGTCCTGGGATGTGATGCTCGAAGCGACGCCCGACGGCGCCATCATCGACGTCCAAGAATGGTGCGTACATGCGAACATCCCTCCTATCCGGTCCGCTGCTCACGAATCGCCGCAGGATGAACCGCCTCGCGTAGGTTCAACATCCACTCTACGTGCTATCACCACACCCTAACGTCCGGCAGCCTCGACAGCGTCGGCATCGCCGGTTTCTCGAACGACTTCCACTACCTCGAAGGGCACAAGTCGCCCGTAACGGCCGCGTTCGAGGCGCTGAACGTCACCGAGATGTCGTTCCTCATGGCTCTCGTGATCGTCCTGAGCGCCAAGTTCCTCTTCCTGGTGGACATCCCGACCAAGCGCACGCGCGTCTTGTCGGAGCTCCGGTTAAGCCTGAATGGGATCGCGCAGCGGCTGCTCGAAAGTACGCGTCGCGAGACGGAGGGCGGCGGCGTGGATGAGACGGCGTCCAAATCTGTAATTGGCCTCTTGCGTATGTCGTGTTGCGCCTAGGAGCCGAATCCTTGACGATATCGAGTCCGCAGTGAAGGCCGAGGTCCCCGATGCAGAACTGCATAGAAGTTGTGGCCCAAGTCTGCACCACAATTCCTTTTTGATCCTTTAAAATACTCACAGACATGCATGTACAGATGGTAAGAACAAAGGCCCAAGCAACGGTGTTATTTATCTGAGCTTCTTATTATTCTTAGAACACCTTACTGTTGGCCGGTACTTCACAGCCTTCATTCATCCGCTTATGCTGAGCAATACACCCAGGATACGAGACAACCTCAGGTACGCGATAGCACTGTTATTTTTCCAACTTCACATGTTTGAAAACCAGATCTTAGTTAGCTACACGGTTCGTCTTTACATGGTTCCAACAAGCAAATAATACTCACGACACCGACAGTGGGCGTTGATAGAATTAGCAAAACATTCAGAGGCGCAAGAAAAGCTGTGCGACGACGTTGCCCGCTTCCGAAGCGGTGTCGATCCGACCTGGGACCAGCTTGCCTCTCCGAGCGAGCTGCCGTATCTCGACGCAACCGTCCATGAAGTCCTTCGGCTGCACCCCCCCGGGAACCGAAACACCCCGAGAAGTACAATTCACCGCACAACCCCCTTTACATGGAGCTAAACAGCATGCACGATACGGGCGGCGCAGGACGACATGATCCCGCTCAGCACCCCCGTCACCACACCCTCGGGCGAATCCATATCGGCCGTCGCCGTCGCCAAGGGAAGCACCGTTCTCGCGCCAATCCAGTCCATCAATCGCTCCGAGGAGTCTACCCAATTGACCCAGCACATTTTCCGGGCACGTGCTGATGGTCCCCTTTTGGTAACCCCACCTATGTGGAGCCATTCTGCGATGTCTGGGCTGATAATGAGAGAAATGGAGACACCAGAAGGTAATTTAGTATCCCTCGTAATATTCTGCCAGGGGAATCTGTCCATCCTGTGTTTCAAGAGGAGTTATGATTTTATTTCTCCTTCTGGGAGCTCTGAGCAATGGTCGATCGTATCTTCAGCCGATTTCTTGTTGTTATGGTCTCTTAGTCTACTTGGTTTGTGGATTCTCTCTTAATTCTCGCCATTTCGATCCGGCCATAAGTTGCAATAGGTTATGTGTTCAATTACGTTAGCGGCCGTTTCTTTTCTTTTTCAACATCTTCGCGTTTCTTTATAACCACACAGCTCCTTACACGTTCGTTCTTCCCTCAACGCTTTGAACACCCTATTTCTTTCAATCACTTTTTTTTGCCCTTGGCCAGTGACCCGGTTATTTTCTTTTGGAATTGGTGTACAGAATTGATTGCAAAGGGGAGACTCGGATTGAAATAAATTTCGGTGCCTCTACTCCGGAACTTGGTATCCCATGGTGTTCGACACACGGCGAGTTTCCCCACGCCGAGTACCCCTACCCCCCTTCTTAGGCCAGGTCGTCCTCCGTTTGCGGCCTGTAGATCCAAATTTTTCAACATCAGCCAACAGCAAACTCACATCTTTCCCGATGTCGCGCTCGACCACACTCTTCATCCAAATCGAATTCCCGGCGGCTGCTTGAGCTCGGAAAATTTGTGCTGCTTCTTCAAACTCAGCTGCCCGCTTCAGAAGCTGCTCTGAGTGTTTCTCGCGCTGACAACACAATTAATATCTCGATATCGAATGAATGAAGAAGAAAGTCACCTCCTCCTCATCCTCGCTGTCACTTTGGATGTCCATGAATGCCTGCTCGCCCTCGCTGTCGTTACTATTGGGAAACAACCCCCTTCGCACCTCCTCTTGGTCTATGGTCTCGTCGTCTGAATCCGACGGCTGTGCTTGCCCAATAAAACTGTGCCGTGGAAGTCGAAATCCTCCCAACCTCCCCCGCCTCGTAAGTCGTCAGGGTTCCCTGACCAGGTGTTGTCGTCGCCATCGCTGATACTGCCGTCTCCCGCAGCGGCATACTCCGCATCTGTGAGCGCTTTGTGGCGGTAAAATGGAAGGGTACGACGCCGAACAACTTGGAGGAAGAATATTGGAGGAACATCTCCAACAGCCTGCACAAGATGTTTGCAGAGCAAGCAAGCATTGTACTTGAAGCCTGGACAGGTACATGTCCACGTTGCGATGCAGGTAATGTATTTCTTGTCGGCATCATCGCTGAGCGGCAATTTCTGGAGCGCACGCCAAGTGGACTTGAATACCTTCCGGTATGGCGTAAGCGGCTTTGCGCGCCCGACACGATAAGTGTCTTCGAGAGCATGCGCTCGGGCCATATATGCTGGGGTGACCTTCGTAACCAGAATCCAAACGAGCAGGTCGAGGCGAGGGCGAACATGATTATGAAGGAAATTGTGTTTGAGTTGGCGCCAGAAGTTCTCGACATTCATTGTGGTGCGAAGTCGAGACACAAAAGGCGCCGAGGATCGTGCCCAGAGTTTCCAGCGTTTAGGTGCGTACCAGGATGTCCAGAAATAACCCCAGACCTCCCGCAGTCCACGCTTCTCGCAAAAGTCGTACATCTCGAATACGGCCTCTCGCCGAATCTGTTCCGCCGACTTTGCGCCATCTTGTGTAGGAAACAGCGGGTGTTGACAGAAGTGTTTGGTGAAGAGCCGGAGAAGGACGTGGCGGTGAGGGGCAGGACAGAAAGTATATGTTTCGTCCTTGGATCTCTTCTCGCCCTCTTCGAACATCCAGTCGGGGCCATCTTCTGCGTCCGCTTCATCATCCTTCTCCAAAAATTTGTCAACTTCTTCAAGCAGATCACCTTCCTCGCCGTTCACGCCACTCTCATTCTCAGTGTCCGAGGGTTCTTCGCCCGGTGGCCCATTCTCCATCCGATGCGGTCGAGGAATGACAGCACGGACAACACCATTTAAGCGGAGTGTTAAGGAGGGTTCCGCCGACGGCTTGGGAAGTGCGGAGATGGGCATTCCATTGAGTCGAACAGTAACATGAGGGATAGAGGTGGTCGCAACATATGTATCCTGTGCAATGTTCATAAACATTGTATTCAACTTTGAAATAAAGGGACGTACGGGGTTAACCTCCTTCGACTGTCCCAGGGGAACAAAGTTCAAGGCGATCCAATCGAACTCTGCGTGAGCAAGCTCAACATTGTAATGAGCAGGTGTTCTTCGGAGAATTGCAAGTCGCTTTTTAATAGCGCGGAGAGCGTGCCAAAAGCAGAGTTGATGTTTTGCCTCGGGATACTCCGCCATAAATGCTTTAATCTCCGACCAGTCCTTGTCCGAGAGGGCGATAATGGCCCTAATCTTCCAGACATGTTTAAAATGGGCAAGAAGGTTGCGAATAAACTGTTCTTTGGCTCCGGCCGAAGCCGTAGACGAAGACTGGATGAGGAGATAGCCCAATGGCATTCCAGAACCATAGACCTCGCCAAGAAGTGCGAAGACTTCGTAGCGCGAGCCGTTGGTATCCCCTAAAAAAAAAAAAATGAAGCATTGAGCATATAGAGGTAATGACTTACAAGCTGAGTCCAACGATAACTCACGAACTCGGCCACCCACCTCACGAAGGATATTAGGAAGGGAAAATGCGATGGCAGTGATGCCAGGTACGTCAGGAAGGGGAATGGATTCAATAGTGTAAAGTGGTTTTTTGCCAGTGTCTGGGTCGGGCGCGGAATCACTGAACTCTTCGAGGATAATCTTTGCAGATTTGAGCTCGTCGGGGTCGCGCTTCCACTCCTTGGCATTGATCTTGGCCCATATTGAGTGTATAACTTTGCGGGAGAATGGGGGATTCGGGTGAATTTTCAGGATTTCATCCCACAACTACATAGTTATTAGTTAGGCACACAAAATTAAGCCTCAAGAGATTTAGACGTACCTGGGTTGTCGTTAGCTTGTGGTTCTTATGCACAAAGTCAACGACATCGGAGGGAACATCGATCGAGTAATAAGGTATGTGGTTTTCTTCGTGCTTGATCTTGACATACGCGAGGTGGTCCCAGTCCATGATAGTAATATGAAGCCACCCTTTGCAGGGAAATGAATCCATTGCAATTTTGTCCCGAGGTTTCGCACCCTCGCGCTGACTTTTCTTCGGTTTGTGCTGCCTCGAAATGGACTGAGCACAGTGATACATAAACCGTGTTGATTCGGTCCGTTTGTGATCATATTTGCTCTGATAGCTGGAAAGAAAATCAGTTCTGGGACGTTAGTTAAAAAAAGACTGATGCACGCACATGAAACGGTATTTCATGTCCCTTCTAATCTTTTCCACGAGCGTGTCGGCACACTCCCTCCGAGACCCCGAAATAGACGAAATGTCGACACGCGCGCCGAGCTCGAGAATCTCGTCATATCCCGTGAGAGCATCAAGGAAGTCTGTCAGAGACAGAACACCGAGATCCCTGCCAAGGTCGTCCTCGTCCGGACTCGAGCCTCTATTCTCCTTATCATCATCGCGCTTTTGCTTCTTCCGCCCAGAACATTGGAGGCATGTTTTGCCGTAGCCGCCGGTCTTTGGTTTGAATTGGTGTAGAGGTTTATCAATGTGGCAGCTGGAGCAGTTCTGCTTGTCGGAATCAGACATTGAAGCCACGTGGGTGGAACGTAAGAGAAGAGAGACGCGACCGTGTTATGTGGTTATGTTGTGCTACACATCACTACTACGGGGATATCACACCATTACATCAGCACGTGCCCGGAAAATGTGCTGGGTCAATAACGGCGAGTCTCCGAGGCGCTCTGGGGCCCCGACGCGAAGGAGTTCAAGCCGGAGCGCTGGTTGAACGAGATCACTGTCCGAAAGTTTCAGGGCCATCGCCACCTGCTCAGCTTCCACGACGGGCCGCGCATCTGCCTGGGGAGATCATTCGCGCTCGCGGAATTCAAGGAACGTTGTCGTTTTCGCTTTTTAAACCAACCTTACCACGGCGGACAATCAACTGTCATCCGCAGTCCGGAGGGCGACTGTCATCCGACGGCTAGCTGTACTGTCATTTGCATAAAGCCGGCCACTTACCCCTTTAAACAGGTTTCGGGCTGTTCCGTGGCCACGCTGCAGCCTCGTGTTTTGGAGGTTTTTGTCTGAATTTTCTTTGTATGCACATTGACACAATAAATGAGATTGGTTTGTTCAACTTGTCCGAATCTTTCGAACAAAGCCTTAGATAAAATGTCATGTACTATATCGAAATTATCTATGTTAATATATCGGACAGCTCCCCGCCGTCACACCGCTGCACCCCGCGCTCGAGGCGGCGATCCTTGCGCCTCCGTTGGCACTCGACAAAACGGGCGCCCTTTACGTCTTTGACATCCCAGCGGATCAACCGAATCATCGCACGCGCCGCGCCCTTGCATGGGTGCAGATACGGATGGCGAAAATCAGGCGCTCCAAGCATCCTTGGAAGCGCCGGGCCCAGTGGGTATGGAAGTGTCGGGGCCGGCGACAGGATTGGTGGGCTTATTGTAATGTTCCGTATGCTGTGAAATTTGGTAAGTATGATCTCGCCAGGGCAATTACTTACCTTTGCCCAGAGGCACTGATCCACCTCCACTTCAAACTCCTGGGGGCATGGATGTTACCTTCGGAATGCCACTTTTGTGGCGTCCAACATACCGAAAATTTGGCTTTCACGCTTGTGGGGGTCGGGCTGGAATTGCGTGCGTTGTCGTGTTTTATCTCTGGTGTTTGGGCTGGCCGGTGGACGAGCGAGTATCTTTTCTATTTTCTCTTCTCACTGACACGCTGGCATCTACTGCAGAGTCGCGATGTAGTACATAATTTGTTTTTCCTACTGTCACCTCGTCGCAGGTATTTGTTTTCCTATACGACGAACTTGGAGACTATGATATATTAACATAAATAATTTCGATATAGTACATAACATTTTATCTAAGGCTTTGTTCGAAAGATTCGGACAAATTGAACAAACCAATCTCATTTATTGTGTCAATGTGCATACAAAGAAAATTCAGACAAAAACCTCCAAAACACGAGGCTGCAGCGTGGCCACGGAACAGCCCGAAACCTGTTTAAAGGGGTAAGTGGCCGGCTTTATGCAAATGACAGTACAGCTAGCCGTCAGATGACAGTCGCCCTCCGGACCGCAGATGACAGTTGATTGTCCGCCGTGTACCTATCTAGTTACATCGCAGGCGGCATTATCCGTCCTGGTTCGAAACTTTGTTTTCGAGTTTCCTGGCGGACCCGAGATGGAGATTGAGACGCATCTCACGATTCTTCCGTGGCCCAAGGTGGTTGGTGAAAATGGCGCGAAGGTGTCGATGAGGGCTAGGAGAGTGGAGTGAAATCTGCTAGGTATCATGCTCTATTACTCCAGACAATTTCAACCACATGTTTGCATCGTCTGCTTTTTCAACCTCAGGATGAACGTCGTTGAGGTCAAGTTTTCCGGACAGCTTCAAGCAAGGCTCAACGGCAATGAATACTATTTACCCAACCAGAATGCACAAGTAAATCAGGACCCAAAATTGTAGACCGCGACTCGTGACCACTGTTCATCTTCGCACAAGACGGAGAAGGCGGAGGACTGTACTGGGCATTAGCTACTATGAATCCCCAAAATAAAAGACTTGCATACACAGATTAATTAGCTATTGAAACAAGAAGCGAGTGACAAGTTGGGCCGCAAAGACGGACTCGAGATACAAGCTGATAGCGCCTATGATGAACTCATCCGGGGACAGCCTGGAGCTGATCCTGTAGGTGTCGTACACGACGCATGCGCTGAAAATGATGCAAACCCGACGGTGTAGAGGCCGTCAAGCGCCCGAAGGAACGGCGCGACCATGAAGTGCACGAAGGAGGTCATGCTTACGGTGTTATTTAGCGTATGTGGAATGTCGGGAAGATACATGGACGCACAGAGGACGATCAGAGCGGCGAAGAGGAATGGTCTTAGGGTGTACCGTGGCGGCAGAAATGGATTGAACAGGCTCGTTTGGGCCTGTGCAGCTCCCAACTGACTTCGACTGACCTATATATCAGAAATATGGACCATTTGGAAGTTGTAGGACACACCAGTGCATTCCCATATATGGTAACTCCTGCAAAAATGATTTTTCAAGTTTTTTTTAGGGGGCATTTTTTTGAGACTTGGTCTGAGTGAAGAATGACCTAGATAGGCTAAAAGTGCTTAAAAAAAGAGCAGCATATCCATATTTTTTTTGCCCTTGATAATTGCTGATTTGAGCTCACAATGCCTGGGACAAAACAATGAATTTGGGTGATTTTGCTCATTTTTTCGATTTTTCAGCCAAAATCCCCAACTTCAAAGGATTGTGGTGGGCTCAAATCATGATGGTTCATGGCAGAGAAAATATGGGTAAGGTCCATTTTTCAATCACCTTCAGATGACACAGGTCATTTTTTACTTAGAGAAGGTCTAAAAAAAAACTGCCTTCAAAAAAAGATTGTAAAATCAATTTCGACGGACTTACCATATATGGCAATGAACCGATTGCCTCGGGGAGGTCCAGATGTTCCATATTTCCGATATATAGGTCAGTCAAAGTCAGTTGGGAGCTGCATGGGCCCAAACGAGCCTGTTCAATCCATTTCTGCCACCACGGTAACTTACATTAGTAACGAGATCGCAACTACATAATAATGAGTGGCGCGTGCCCATCCCGAAGAGATTGTACTTTGGGTGTACATCAGCCAACACTCCTTTGGCAAACTAAAATCTGACGTACATACCTTGATTTGCAAGGTGAACAACATCAGTCCAATGAACATAGCCACAATGATTGGTCTCATGTCGATGTTCTAGTTGAGCACGGGAAAAGTGAGGCAGCTTGGTTTACAAGGCCCGCAGGACAACCGCGTTGTTGTATAATGTGATCGCCATGCCGAGGGTGAAGCTGGTTAGTGCTGGTGCATCAAATTGAGGAATGCAATAAATAAATAAAGCGGGACCTTCTGAACGCACGAATGTGGACAGCAGGATCATGTTCCACGGGTGGGTGTGGCGCTTCCAGGAGAGGAGACCCATGTTGACTATGGTCCCAGTGAGTGGAACGAAGAAAGCCCAAAGGCTGTCCAGGAAAGCTTCCCTCAGCCACCACATAAAAAGCATGGAGACTACACACTGATTCTTGACCCACTCCAGTGCCAACGTAGACTGGGAAGAACCCGACGAAGAGCACTGCCGCAGGCTGTAAAAACATGTTATCCACAAGTTTGGCTGCCATTCACTGCATTCAGGTAGCCCAGAGATGTGCGAGCAGTCTAGCCAAGAGCTAGCCGAACCATCATGCCGGCCAGTCATGTGGAACCGGCTAGACACATGCGTGGCTAGACGTGGCGAGGCGCCTCGCCACACCTACGCCAGGAAAGCAGCTGAGATTCAGATGTATGTCAAGGAGTCGCCACCGTGACCCTCACCACGAGCCTTGCCATGAGCCTCCAATGTGAGGATATACCAAACAGGGAAGCAGGAAGATGGGAGAAGGGGGTACATCCTAGTCAAAGGCGGTACATTGATGGGAATAGACCGTGTTTGACCTTATTTTTCGAATGTCGTGCACCTCGGCAAACACCATCTGGGCAGTTGACACGTGCCACAGGTTTTCACCGCCGCTTTCCCTCTCCCCACCACCATCCCTGCTTTTGCACTGCAACGAGCGTGTCAAAATGGCCATCAACAGTGTTGAGGGATCAAAGCACACCGCCACCGACCTGGAACTCCTCGATAGCCTTTTGGTGCGGCAGTTGATGGACTTCCGGAACCACGTACGTCACTTGCATTGCATGTACGATGCGTATATTGTCAATATATTGTCGCGGTATACTGACGTGACACACCAGATGTACAACCCCGGCCGGCTACATCGCACACACCTTCGACGACAAACACCAATGAGGCCCAGCATGCCTGGACCACCGCTCAAATGGGTACGAAGCTGTCCGTGGTTGAGGCGTTGATAAGGCGAGTGAATTCTGTTCAACGTTCATGTTTGTACCTCGCAATGTCACAGCACACAGCGTGTTGACGAGACTGTCGCTGAGGAGATACAGATGTCTCTACGCACCGGTATCCTTGGCAACCCCAACAATGAGATGGCCCATCGCGTGGTGCAGAACCGCCAGCACCACACCGCCTCAGCCCGCAAGTTTAGAGAGTCACGACAGCTAACGGATGTGTCGAAGGAACTGCAGATGCGCCTCAGTGCTGAGGTGGAGAAACACCGCGAGGCACTGAAGGCACAGCTCAAGGCGGCAAAGGAGGGATCTTCCAAGATTCTCACTGCGAGTTCCAGCGGGCGAGTCAAAACAGCGCCGGCTCGATCAGGTAAAATCTATTCTTGTCCTAACACCCTGCTAATAATTGCTACAACAGTGCCGGTGTACGTACCCTCCACGACGTCATCGGAAAACACTATGCTATTTCCCACCACGCACTTTTCGGAGCCGATGTCCGCATTCATCCCGCCTCAACCTGCGCCCAATTTCTCGGAGTTCTTCATGCCGTCGTACGATCCGCTCCCCTTTGGTACCCTGACAGCTCCCCTGGCGCCAGAGTTCCCGCTGACCACCTCAAATACACTGCCCATGGAGTTCTCTGGGATTGATTTCAGCACTTTTGACATAGACATGTTCTTTGGTTTCAATCCAACCTTTAATACATCGATCCCTTCGGCTCCCCCTGCTGAATATCCGCAGTCGGATTATATGAACTCGTTCGCACCATTTTTTCCGACCGATCTCGGTATCCATCACTCTCTCTGACCATATTATCCTTGGGCTAATATAATTACTTTACAGAATCACATCCGCTTCTTTGACAGATGCAACTTTTAATAATTTACCTCTCCTCCCTCCACCACCACCCTAGTCTCCCCCGCTAGCCGCCCCACCCTTTGAAAATTTGTCAGAGGCAGGTCCCAGTGCACCCAAAGCAAGGCGGTCTCGACAAAAAGTTGATGAGGCCAATATACTCACCTCCACGCATTCCAGAGGGCCCACAGAGAAGCACAGGGCCACTGAAGGGGATCCCTCAGACCGTTCGTGAAAGAAGGGAAAGCAGAGGGTACAACTTGTTGCTTGATATCCGGTGCACTAACTCACTCGCAATTTCAAGCGTAGAACTTCCACTCGTAGTATCAATTTTCATAGTCAATTCAAGTTATTCTTTCCGAGATGTGAACAGACTGAGCAATTTTAATGGTGGGAGCGCTCGGCCATGGCATCTGCCAATACTACTAGGATGCCGCAGCATGTACCGTGTTTGAGCCCAGGGGCGGTACATTGTCGGCAAATGTGCCGGGTTTGCGGTGATGTACCGTGGATGGGGCCGAATGTACCGGGCATGGTATCTACCTGCCGGTCGAGTTTGGTCAATCCCGCTCCAATGTCCATACCCGAGCAGAGGAGAAGTGGTGATGCACAAAATTTAGAAGAGATTGCATTGATGGAACTTAACCGAACAGGATCCATGGACAGGCACATAGGGCTCGACATATACTGATTGAGCTGGGTACAAGTAGCTAGACAGACAAGAAGGTGAGCTGTCCTCGCTTGATGCTACCGAGGTGGTCCTAGTCACTTCCAGCGGCCAAGTGCGAGCTGGGCTTGGTAGGACTCGACAAAAATAGACCGGGCTGTGTCTAGGTGACCATCACAGGGCTGTGCTAGCTGCGTGGCAACACATAGCCACACATCCATGGGCCTAGCCAGCGGACTGGGAGAGAAAAATGGCGTAGACTTTGTGAACAAATGCCTTCCGGATCTGAGGCGCGCTGTCCCACACTGTCATCCCATACTGGAAACTCGCCTTTACAAATCTGATGGATGCGAAACTTGCCTTGAAATCGTCAGGAACATTATTTGTGTCAGGCTGGTCTAAAATGCTCCCTCCGCTGCTGGCAGTGGCAAGGAGGGGATCAGTCTCGCCTCTACAGGACGTTTATACAACCGGGGGAGATTCTGGGGCCGCTTTGGCATAAGTTCTGTAGGACGACGGGGTGCTGGGTATTGACTCATAAGAGCCGGAAATAAGAGTAGCTGCCATATCACCAATAGGTGCTCAACCCAAGGGGCTGTTTGGTTTCGAAATAAGGATATCAGGTCGAAAAGTTTTTTTCAACTCTCCCTGAGACCCCTCCCTCCGTCCTCCTTCCATATAGGGAAGGAGGTTCCTACCCCTAGCGGCGGGCCGTGGCTCCGAGTCATGTGCAGACCCACTGCCACCTGATGGACAGCATCCAAAAGCGGTTGATGTTATGCCAAGTTGTGTTCCGTGAGTGTTAAATGCATCTCTAGTTGTGAATTCAATCTCCTAGGCTTCACTTCTGAGAATTCTGTGTTGATTTCTGGAGTATATTCCGTGTTGTGAGCTCTGAAGGCCCGGGTCGAGGACCTTCTGGCTTCGGAGGGCCTCCCAAAGCTCTTATCCCCACCAATAGACCTTTCCCAACCCATGGATAATGTTTCTGGAGGGGTTGGACCCCATTCAAAATATGGGGTAAGTAGTTTTTTTCGGCCCTCTGGGGGACCCCTCCCCCCCTAGCTCTATATCCCAAATTTTAATCCCGACAGCCCCTTGGCTCAACCACAGCCTTGTACAGTCATTCCATGGTCCTTGCTAATATTTTTTCCGTGAGCTCAAAAAATATGTTCAATCCCTATTCCTTTAGCCCAATCTCTTCACTTGGGGGTGAAGGCTGCAGCACAGCCCGGCAAACTCGCACTTATAGGGGGGTTTTTTTCTTTTTCTTTTGTACGTCTATACCTTCATCCGCAGCTGTTAGATGAGCTCACCTAAACATTTACCCATGGAGTTCTGGTGCATTAGACTGCCCTCAATGCAGTTGCTGCGATGGCACAGTGCCTGTACATAAGTGTGAATCCTCCGCTATATTTGGACATGATGTCTGGAAAAGTCAGTGCGCTCATGACTCCTGGGGCAAACCAGACATGATGCTAGTGATCTGCTCCAATTCCAGGTCCATATTAATTCTTACGTTGACCCACTGGCTCCTGCTGACGCCTTTCACAGCAAATACAAAAATCAGGCAGTGTGTGTTATCAGACCTGTGATTTTTTGGTTGTCCATCTCTGATAGAATTTGACACCTAGATATCTGCATCATCCCCCCTCTAAGTTCCCCCCTATTAACCGTGCGCGAAGGCTGGACTGGTCAGCTGCCTGCTCTTGATCGTGCTCCCCAACCAGGATAATCCCTGATTGCCTCAAGGCGTGGTTGAAATATTCAAAGCGATGAGAAAGTGTGAGCTGGTGTTGGTACCATGTGGGTGATACCTCCTTCCATGGATGACTTGGTCTGAATAGCTTTTGACTTCACTGCAGGTGGGCAAGTTTTGACTTGTATTTCGGCATGTCACACCATGCCGAGTCGCTTACCACTGTGGAAGGGGAGGATGACCCGCTTGTCACCTTTCCCCCTATTTCCATTTCCTCACGTACTCTTCGGCACATCAGGTATCAACCCGTATATTTGTTTCGTAGGTACACATGACCAAAGAATTCCTTTTCTCCCAGAACCCACAAGCATCCCGGCGACCAGTGAACCGAGCACTCCACCGTGAGCACGTTGCCAGTGAACATCAACTACACAAGGTCTAAGTTATTGCCTCTACCAAGCCTTTCCGAGCCACACCCGTTGTGGCAGTGCATCCTGCACTTCCCCATCGGGATCGTAGCCGTTGTTTGTCATAGATCACTGCCAAACAACATCATCTCTTGGTCTTTTCTGTCTCACAGCCTGATTCCACGGCCTCCGCCTGGTCTCACCAAGCTGATGCCGACCTCCCGCCCATCCGACCTGAGGCTACGCCTCCACCGTACTCTATGCCCACACGGCATTTTCCCCCATCAAGACTCAATTTTCTTTTCACGTGTCTATGGCATTCCTGGGACCTATTCCCTCATTCTCTGTTTCACCCCTGCACCCCATTTCCTGGACTTCCGATCCACATATCTGTCTACCAGCCCCAAACTCCGTTCTGCAACACCACACACTAACCCTAGAATACCAGATGTTCCATTTTGCACAAATTCCCATCCTGTGCCCGCGACGCCCGTGAAAAAGGGTGGGGAGAGTAGCGTAGAAAGTTCCAGAGAGTTTCATTGGAGGAGATGCATAGTGGAAGTAGAGCTGCAGCTCTTAAGAGCATTGCCAAGGGAGTTAAACTGAGCCCGAAGATGTCAAGACGAAAGGAGGCCATCGGCCAAGAATTTCACCGGTTATAAATGGTGCGAAAGATTATTGCCCACCAAGACTTGAAGAATGATGTTGATAAAGGTGACTGGAACTTATGTTCCCTGAATCTTGCACAAGATCCCACACCTATTAGGCAAGAAAGATGCTTCCATTCCCAGCAGAGATCCACGCAATGTCTGTTGAATGGGTGAATGTTATTAATGCTTGTCAGTGTTCATTCGAAGCTGCAGCTGAAATGGTTCTGGCGGTATATGCTACCAGGGCATCAGATAATAGAAGGCAGCGACTGTGGTACAGTGTAAGAGAATCCATTAGATGATTGAATTTGACTTGAATTTGGCACTGAACTACTTAGGTATTGGGGAACTTGAGAGCAAGAAAGCAAACCAGAAGACAGTGGTGACTTGACACATGAAAAGCCAGAACTTAGCCAGAAGTGAGGGAGCAATTTTAAGGCGTAAGGCACCAGAGAATGCCGAGACTCAGACACAGTCTCACAGACAGGTTGCTAATATGGACACCAAATAACAGTGTTCACTGCTGGGGGCCAATTGTATGTAGGAAAAGAAGAACATACAGTATAGGTAAGACCATAAGCTTGGGAGGCTTGGGACATATCATATTGTAGACATGTCATAATGAAGTAGACGGAAAAGTAAAAACACCTTCCAAATTGATACACAATTCAGGGGGAAAAAAAAAAACCACCTGAGCGCCCACCGTAAGACACCCTGCCTTTGAGTTGGTGAAAACTGCTGTGTGCAGGGGCTGTGCAGCAAGGAGACTCACACCATGGAATGTCGCCCACAGTCAGAGTAGATCACTGCACCCTGCACACCCATCCTAAGACTGAGCCAGCAGCAGAGTTCCTGCATGCTGGCCAGCCTTGGAATGTGAAATTATTATATAGGAATGGAAGCAAGAATATGTGGTGATGGAGGACAGACACAGCCTGCATGGGGAAACACTGACTATAGAACGACTGGTGAAATTAAGTGTGCAAGATGAACACTTAAGTGAACAACCAAACAACACCAACAACAAACAACAAATCCAACTATCAAACATGCAAGTTTCGGGGTTCCTACCAGGTATTAGGTAGTGGCAATTTGGGTTTTACAGACAAGTGCAGTAGCTTATAGCTAAAGGTGACTTTGGGACAGTGTTTGCCTGAAGGGTGAAGGCCTTCACAGTTTTCAGCCGAGATTCCATCGCCGCCACCACGGGTCCATGCCGAACTCTTTGCAGGACTACTTTTGGAAGGGGGAAAAGCAAAATTCAAGCAATTACAAAACCTATTGCAAGGCATGCATAAAAAACCGGATGCAAATTGCTGGTGCCGCCATGTCTGACATCGTGAGGCAAGGACAGTCATTCAAAGACGGCATGATGCTGTACTCTGGCAAAGATGATTCACGCCAATTTAATTTTAGCTTGTACAACCGTGGGATCTGTTCTGGGCATCAGGAAAACCAGAAGTGTCTTGACAGTGTGGCATAGCACTCTATAGCACTGTGTAGCAAAATGTGGCTGTGATGTACCTATGGCCCACTATGGAGCACTCTACAGTGCTGCCTAGTGTTGCATAGGCCATCTTGGCCACAGTTTTCCTGATGGGAAGGAAGGACTTTTGGATTGCACATCTGATCGGTGGGCAAGTTTTCGCCTTTCGGCTTGGAAGCGACTCGGGTGATGGAGGAGGAAGAGAGATTGATGGAAGCATTCGCAGAGGCGATGGAGAAGTCCCTGACAATGGGGCAATAGAGATAGACTCAGATGAGGAGTATGGCATGTAACTTGTAAGGAACCTTGCTATATACACGCCAAGCTACCCATTTTTTCTTTGTTTCCTATTGACTCTCCATACACGACGACTTGACTCATTTGTATTACATACTTCGCTGGTCACGAGTATTCGGTCCAGATGATGAATCTAACTACTTTTTACCACAAACTACCACCTACGGCCCTTTAACCTAGCTTCCCTTGTCGAGCTCGTACTCCAAGAAGAAGCTCGTAGGCCCTAGGTGAGCCTTATACTACTTTCCTTCACTGTTGCGAGGGAATTAGCCTCTCAGCAACTTCACACTCCGGCATACATCCGCCTCTCATCTGGAAAGTCCAACGAGGGGTAAAATCTTTAGCAACGGGAACCGGAAAGTCCGATCTCAGCTACAAGTTTGTAGGATAGACCGCTACTAGGGGTCGATACCACATTGTACGACTCCTTCGCTCGCCAGGATCTAGTTTGTTGACTGTCTACTCGGTGTGAGCGCTCTTGGAGCCTCACATAACTTATCCAATTCAACTGGTCGAAATGGCAGTGGCAGACAGCGTGGGAACTCAAATGAAGGCCTTCAGCCGCCCTTCAGCTGAAGGCCTTCACCCTTCTGAACCCCTTCACGATCCTGAGAACCCGATTGAAGGCCTTCAGGGCGAACACTGCTTTAGGACAATTGAAACTGTTCTAGGCACTTAACATGGCTTTAGAAGGTAAGGAAAGTTTGGTTTTTTATGTACAAGACTTGGAACTAGGTCCAAGGGGTGATCCGTAGATTGAGAGTTTTGTTCCAATGAATGTATTTCCGACACCCAATGTATCAGCTAGAGCTTAGTAGTTTTGACTACTGCACAAAGCCGAGTGCCTTCAAATGTTTATTTAATTTTTAACGAAGCAAGTCCTGTCCTGTCCTGTCCTGTCCTGTCTGGTCTGGTTTGGTCTGGTCTGGTCTGGTCCTGTCCTATATCACTCCACAAATATCCAACACTTTATATATTGCAAAAAAACAACAAAAGGAAAATTTATAAGCTTTCTGGAGGTGCTCTGAATAGATGCTAGATGTCCACTGTGTGCTCAAGCTCATGCTCATGCTCACTGAAGAGGAAGGGTAGGATCTACTGGCGTACCCTCTGTTTTCTATGGGTATTTATACAAACTGATGTTCTAAATAAGGAAATGATTCTGAAACAGATTTTTAGTACAAACAGATAGATGGAACACAGAGATATTGGGGTGATGAGTAGTATTAGCTCGAGAAATAACCCTGTTGGTAATTAGTTCTGATTAAATGGTATATCTTGGTAGATAATCTAGGAAATTAGAAGGGAATTGTGCCATAGCACGTAGGTGACCTGGGTGATCAATCCATGTGCCAGCTCCACTGAGCCTTGGTCCATCAACCCTTAAGTTGCCCAATTAGTCAACCCTTCAACCCTGGTCAAAGCAAGTCCTGGCATCATGGGTCAAGGTACTAATTGTTCAGACCATTGAGCTGTGCACGGTTCTATTATCTAGAACCATCCCGCAACCTTGTTAGATCCCTCGTACGTGCCTCTGGTAGGTCCCATAGTCAGAATGGAGTGCATTGGTATGTCCTTGATAGGATAAATGTAGGCTGTTCCCAATCCCTTGGTAAGGATGGTAAGAAACACCTTTAGCTAATAGACTAGTACTTAGCTTGGCAAATCTGACCCATTGTGGTGGCCATCATCCCCAAGTAGGCAATAGAGCCATTCACAGATGTTGTACATCCT
>JARKIE010000711.1:0-28060 GCA_029378255.1 Mycena rosella
TGCCTCGCCTCGACAACGCATGCCCGTGTGAACCAAAAATGCAGTCATTGAAAACCAATATTAATAGCTGATGCCACGGCCTCTAGGGGGGCATTCCTTTTGCCAATAGCGAGTTTGGATGAGTATACATCGTCTCCAAAAAATCGAGTAGTCGGGACCAGCGCGGCACTAAGCCATTGCTGAGCGGTGGAATTTGGGTGAAATCTGGTAGAATCTAGATAGGTAAATACAAGACATGCCGTCGCTACGCTCCGGCAGGTGGGTGGAAACAGTACAAATCAACATTGAATTACAGCAAAATTTCGTTATATGTTACATTTGTAGTTGACCTTTCACCAGGTCGCAATCGCACTCTGGCGTGGGCGCGATGGCGGATTCTTGATAATGCAGTGTATAATTGGCCGTGAGAGAAAACCGGCCGAGTCAGATCGACTCCCACAATGTCCAGTGTGAGTCCTTGGCAACTGTTAAATGTGGTAGCATATGCCGGAGCTAGAGGGAATTGGTATCGAAGCAGGGAGTGACCAGACGGCAAAGCAGCTGTAAAAGCAATCCTCGGAATGAGGATATCTTCGTCGTCAACATGTCTTGGGCCACCCGTAATTCCTCTGAGCAAGCGGACGGTTATAAGGCGCGTGCCTACATGAGTAACCGCAACCCGAATATTTTTGACCAAACCTCGATCCACGGAAAAGTTTCGGAGCAATCGAAAAATGCTGTTTGTCTTGATCGTCAACGAGTGCGGCGGGAGTCCTGGGGGCGTGTTTTTCGCAACATAGTCGAGGAGACTATCGGGAGCATTGAGACCAAGATCTTCAACCTCCTTCAGGGAATCCGCGGCCAAATAAAGTCGCCGATCCCCGTTGACGGCACGAAGAATCCTGTTATGGTAGAAATCAACTTGTTGGTTTGTTGGGGCCAAGATTGCACGGGATAGGCAAGCTACCGGATCGGAAAGGATCTCTCGAGGATAGACAAAATCGGTCATGGCGCCGGAGGTGTAGACGGAAGATAAGATATCCAGTTGAATTTCTGGTCCCGCTCCGTCTCCAATATCGTCCACGAATTTGGCGAATTCGAGATCTTCAGCATTTCGAATGGGCTCAGTGAGCTCAAAGATAGTGAAGAGGGGAACAGTGGCGATGATTTAATGGAGGCGTCCACGACCTGGGCACGTGAGCCCCGCCGGATCACCGGGCAGGTTTGGCGGAAATCTCCGAGTAACACAACAACTTTCCCGCCAAACGGGAGGTCATTTCCCATGACTCGTCTGCAAGTTTCTTCAACACATGCAAGGACAGCACGATTGGCCATTGGCGCCTCATCCCAGATGATCAGGGCAGCTTCTCTCAGTAACTCTCCTCGGGGGTCGAACGGGTCGATTGGAGATTCCAACATTTCATTGTTGTTGTTTACGGGAACCTAGGAGCACTCAATATTAGGTTCATGCCAGACAGAGGCGGAACTCACTTTGAATGCGGAATGGGTTGTTCTTCCTCCCGGATAAAGCTGGGCTGCAAATGCGGCTGTTGCAGTCGGTATAACGATCCGACCCAAGGATCTTAACTTGTTACAAAGGGCGTTGACCAGTGTGGTCTTTCCGCGTCCTGCTTTTCCATCGACAAAAGCGTAAAGAGGTTGGTTTTCAAGGATAGCAGATAGAATTTCGGAGTAGATAGTTAGTTGCTGTGTCTTGAAATTTTTGACTGTATTCTCTGCTCGCGTCCCGAGCTCCTCTGCTATGGGACTCCAACGTTGGAGCTCATGCATCACCTCTCGTGTATGGACTGTAGCTCAGGGAGGCCAAAATCGGACAAAGTTTTACCGTACTCCTCGAGGAGATGGCTGAGATCCTCTAGTGCACGATCTATCCCTAGCTGAACGACATTGCTGTTTTGAAGTATGAAGTCGTAAGCGAGATCTTGCTGGCAAAGGTCCATAATGTGATCGGTACGGAAACACATTCGTTCACCAATAAGTGGACGAAGAGCACGCGCAATTCCCGGGGAGTGCGGAGGTTATGAATGCCCTCTAATAATGCGTGTGTTGCTTCGTCACTGTCGGCGAACAGGCCAAGATCGTTGGCTGCATCTTGAAACGTAAGATGTTCCACGACCCCTACCGTACGTCCCATGACAAACGATCGGCAGGGTCGCGATTGGAGAATCGCCCGCAAATAGAATAATTCTCCCTGGGACGGGCGAACTGACCGGATGCGGGTTACATGTGAGTGATCTGCGCTCCGTCTGATGACATGCATCCGAGGTGAGCCAGTGTGATTTGGTTGCTCCAGATAGTAGGCCGGATGGCTTTCTTTTGCAGGGTTGAACTTGGCGAGTCTGAAGAGTGTGAAATATTCTGCGTAAGTGAGCTCGTCAAACTGACGGACGTTTCCATCGACATCGAAGGAGCCGCTTGGACGCAGGAAATAACGATCGAGTTGGGAAAGTGTGCTGCTCTGAGAGCGCCGGTGGTACTGATGGTTCGTTGTTGCATCAGGGAGATGTATCGGTAAAGCGGTGACTGCTGGTTCTTTTTTCGTAACATGAAACCCCATGATGCGCCAAGCAGCCTCGCCGGCAGATAGATACCGTGCATCCCAAAACTCCTCAATCTCATCCACAGGGGCATCATTCGGTTTCGCGAGGCGATAGCGAGTTGAATCTCCACCTTGCATACACAATTAGCCGAGCGCAACTGCTGGTTTCAGTGCATACTTTTGTGAATGTACTTGAACAGATATTGGAACATGTGTGAACTGCTTGCGACTTCGAAATTGATATGACATTGAAATTTCTGTAGGAGAGGAAGACAGTGGGGCACAACCATCTCGTCTCCGGATCGGCGGCGACGATAGTGGACACGACCTTCAACATCTATGGTTGTTTCGTTCTGAAGGGGTGCCGGATAATGAAAGCGGCATGTCCGCGTGCCATCGGCCGTTTCGCGCTGGCAATATTTTGCGTGGGGACGGGTTGGTGGAGGATGGTTGTGCATCATAAATTTTCGAATCAATTGAGCATCTGAAGCGTCATCTGGGAGTTCCGCTGAGACGATTCGATCGATATCTGCCGGCTCTAGGCAGTCTTTCGGGTATTTCAGAAGTATGTGGGAATGAGGCAGGCCCCGTTTTTGAAACTCGACGCAATGAATGCAATAAACTGGGCGCCCGACGTTGACAAACATGGTTTTCAAGGCATGGAGTAGAAGTGCGAGTTTGCGCTTGAAGACCCGAACGACAACCAAGGGAATATCTGTATAGTCCTGACCGGGTCGAAGTTGGGATTGAATTTCTGCCCAATCAGGATTGCAGGTCATCGTTACGAAGAATGTCGGGTTCCCGTAAGCCGCGGCTATGGCCAAAGAATCCGAAATCTGTTCGGATGCCCAACGTTTTGAGCCTAGAAACGAAGCTGGGAGATAGATGTTTTCGCTCGATTCTAGAAGATCGGATTCTCCCATGAGTGCGGCATCGTTTTGCCGCAAACGTATTTGGTTGGTGCGAATGTACGCCAGCCTGGATTCGAGATCCCGGCTGAACATGTCCACAATGTATTCGCTCGTTAAACGGCCGAAAATTCGGAAGCGTGGTTCCCGTAAAAGTCGCGCGCGGTAGTGCCACATCTGGGTGGTCGGTATATCTGCATTTGGATCCAGCTGTGGGTCGAGGCGATTTTCATTCGTTCCGATCACTCCCCAACCCAGCGTGCCGTGGGGGAATAAAAGGGGGTAGGAAAGGGGTTCCCAATAACGGCTGACTGTCGAGATGGACTGGTTCTCGCCATCTGCAGTCACAACAATCAACCGTCTTGCTTTTATTTCGGCCTGCGTGGTGTTCGAGTAGGACATGATGGCAGCAATCTCGGAAGTACCAGTGTCTTCCAAGATGAGCCGGGCATTAGTCTGTCCCGACACATTGAGCTGGCCAAGAAATCTGAGATTGACGGCGAACGAGTTTACACGCAAAAGCGCATTTTTGAAGGCAGTGATCCACGCCGGAGGAATGGATGAAAACCACTCGGAATTCTGATGGGGAAGAAGCGTGTCGATGAAGCCGTCGTAAAGTAGCCATCGCACGGCCGAGTTTTCATGCTTGGGTCGGACCCTGTGATAAACTCGACCCTGGATTGCTATGAACCCCGGAGGGCCGTCGTGTTGTGGGAATGGTTGAGTCGTTTCCAGAGATGCAAATGAAAGCATGAGATTGAGAATACGGGACAGATGGGAGATGCGAGGATCATCCAGGAATGCAGTGTACTCGGGAGGTAGCGGCGGCAACGACCTAATGTCCCCGTATTTTGAGCCTCCTGGACCGCAGCAGAAGCCCGATTGCTCGCCAGTAAGAAGGGTGATGCCGCAAGTTGTACAGCAATGTGAGTGGACACCACGTCGCGCACCCCAGGTCAGGCGGGGACTTGATATCGGACCTATTTCCCAAATGATATCCATCGAAGGCATTTCGGAGCTTTGCGCGGATTGAAGATGTGTCCTTAAACATGGCCAGACACTCACCTCATTCCTAGAATTCAGTGTATGTCGTAGTATAATGGAGGCGTATTGGCAGTGCTCTTGGTGAAGGTTAACGTGAGTCTGGCTTGCTCGACATATTCTACAACAGCGACAAATACTTTCGGCACGCTACTTTCAAGTCTTCGGTGGGACGATATGATAATATTCAATGGATGAAAGTATTCATAGCTGATACGAGTGAACAGTACAATTACAAAAGAGACATGAACGTTGGCAGTACACATCGAACACTGTTTACAGGACCTCGTCCTCACTGTCAGTTGGCATTTCGAGCAGAGGCATCTGTGCAGACTTCAGCTGGAGGAATCGGTGGTGTTTAGGTGTTTAGAGTGAGCACTCACATCGGAATACTCGTCGTCTGTCTCATATCCCGAATCGGAGCAGCTTTGAACATCCAGCTCTGCCGGGTGGCCATTCGTTCCAGTGTCAGCGAGAAGAATACTGTCAGAGCCTTCAGACGTGAAAACCGTGAATAAGAAGCAAGGCGCACGGAGAAATAGAAATGTGCACGGTGCTGCGTGACTGTGATTCAAAGGGGGCCCGTTCGTTGTTCGTCGTAATCATTACGTCTTCAGAAAGGATGAGGTGTGGAGGGTTGGTGGTCGCCAAAGTGGTCGTTGAGCTACGGGCGATGGCGAAAAAATTATAGATTGACAAAAAGAGATTGGTGAGCGCTTTTAATGTGAACGTCAAAATTATTACTAAACGGATGGCCGCAAGACTGACCGCGAAGAATAGGCATATTGGTGGTGCGAGGGGGAGCAGGGATGTGAGATGGAAGTACAGCAGGAAATAAAGAGTGTGGTGGTGATTGTTTTTATCAGAGTTCAAAGGCGCGCTAATTTCCTGTACCGACGGTAAGTTCCGACACAAAAGGACTAATAGTGCAACCTCACTGGATGTTGGTCATGAGATCTGCAATTATCTGGTTCTTCCTGAGGCTAGGCGAATCGATTTCCGGGGCCAGGTCGAAATCGGATGACCAAATTGTGAAGATTTAAATTTGGACGGGTTCTGGCGCGCTCGATGTTCTGCTTTGTGGTAAGCATGGCGGAGATCGCCGTCGAACAGAAGCAGGCCATGTATTCCGCCGATGTCAATGTGGTAGGAGAGGGACACTAGCTTGAATTTCTGGTAGTCGCAGTCACGTACATGGAAATCTTGGAATCGGAGCAGCATAAAGGCAAGATCCGTGACGTGGAATGGAGAGTTGCTTCTGATGAAGAATGCGACAGCATACCGGGCGGACCTAGGGTTGTTCTGGCCCATGATATCCACCGCGCGCATCCAAATGAAAAGGGTGGCAGCATTTTTGGCGTGTCGAATCGTCGCGAGCTGGCGATCAGTGCGATAAACGGCAGAATTAGGCTGCAAATAGAGTTCTTCAGCTGTACGAATTGTTGAAAAAGGGCGCACAGCAATTATGGAAGGCAGAGTTTCCATCCCCGTGGCGATACCGGTGTCCCACGTAGAATTAACTACTTGAAGGATCATGTTTCTGACATCGCCGTCAGAATGGATCACTTCTGGCCCTTCTGCGGGGACGTCCAGGGTTTGTTGCGCTGAAACTTAATTCATAACGGGACAGGGCGGAGTGCATCAACGTACCGCGACGTGCCAATGGCCGAAAGAAAAGACAATAGGTGTGAGCTGTACTTGCCATGTCGCGGCGAATTGCACTTGCAACAGTTTTATATACGTCGGAGTAACAATAGAGTGGAAATGGAAGCATTGATGAAATGGCGTTGCTCGACAGATGGCTTTTAGAGCGAGAATTCAGAATCAATTGAATCGAGAGCGGCGGCTAGATGGTGCCCGAGAGAAAATGCGAGAGGAAAAATTGGATGCCCAGTTCAGTTAGATCCGATTCCCAGCCAGTTAGACTTTGAAAAAGAGGCTAGCATCGGGGCAGGTAGAGCGCGAGAAGCGGGTGCTAAAACAGGCAGCTGCGAGCGGAAGAGGTGGGTGCACCGCCGGCGTCCAATTTCTTGCTGCTGAGGGTGAATACGTAGTTACTGACCATTAGACTACGCAGCTTGAGCTGCTGAGCATACGTTGATATGGTGTGGATGAGCGAGATCTCTGTGGCTGTTGTGGTCAGCGGCGAGAGAGCGGTGAGTCACATGGTCACGCAAGCGCCGAAGTGCCGATTCGGACACGATGAGAGACACATTCGAAATACAGAGATGGTGGTACATTCAAAGCTGGCGAAAATCATCGATGAACAAAAGTAGATCATAAGTAGTAAAAATCTCGGAATTAGGTAGCGCCCATTCAGTGCTTCGCCTTCTTCTTTCCCTTCCCTTTCACCGGTGTCTCAGAAACATCGTTTTCTGCAACAGATTCGAGGCTCTCGGTTGATGCCCGTCGTTTCGCTGAACTGCAAATAGTTAGAACAAAATAAAATCATCCTCAGTATAGACTCTCACCGTGTTTCGTGCAACGGAGTCCGAGCAGAAGGTTCTGCGGCTGGCTTGAAAGATGAGATTGGCCTGCCAATGAATATAACGATCAGTGCGAGAAGGACAGTGAAGAAAACAATATGTTACTGCATTGGAGAAGAGCTGCTCGGGCCCGCGTGAGAAGTTGACGCAAGAGGAGTGCTCGCCGAAGAAGATTGAGTCGGAGTCGAGCCGTAGGCGATATATTTCTGGCGTCTTGCGGGAGTGGTAGTAGTCGAAGCGGTCGCAGCCGGTTGTGCAAGTATGTGCGGTCCAAGGCTGAGTGTCACATGCTCGACGCTGATACGCAACAACCCGGTGTCTCCGAATCCGGTGCAGTGGCCGAAAAACTGGGTGCAACTTTGAGGGTGCGGGATGGGTGTTTTGACCCAGCGTTTCGTCGCCGGATACATGCATCTGGGAAATTAGGTGTCAATAATCAGGCAACAGGTCAAAGAACTTCGAGTGCGAACTGAACAGTAGAGTCCTTGAGGCCGCCAGCGATGTAATCGGACAAACAAACGGTGAAAATTCTAGCGCCGTCATTCAGCACTTGGGGTGCATGATGGTCGGGGATATGGCCGACGCCGTACAAATACACGGGACAATCGGGGATCTGATCCTGTTCGATGGCCGGATGAGTCGTACAACGTGTAAAAAGGACTGAGTAGACCTGATAATTCGCTCCGTCGACATCACCAGGGATCGCAGCAAACGACAACGCATCGAGCTCCACAGGCTGCCCATTGGGCACAAAGACTTTAGCCACAACAAAGGCAATGGTGTTGTCGGGGAGTGGAGCATCTCCGACGCCGGAGTAGACACGAAGAGTCGCCGCGACATAGCTATTTTCAAGCGTCTTGAGCGAGGTAGTGTAATGAACATGGTGCTTAGCATAAGCGGCTCCGGGAACGGTGGTTGCGATGCGCGTGCCCCCCGCCAGAGCGAAAAAACCAAAAGCATTGAAGGACGACATGGTGGAAACGAAACGGGGGATGGACGGGAAGCCCGAGTATGATGTACAATAGATATGGAAAATGAGAACTTGATGACCGATTTACCTCCAGAGAAATTTCAGGGTGCTCGCGTCAGAGAAAGGAAAGTTGAAGGCTAAAACATAAGTGGATTAGAGCAATCAAGAATCATGGCACAGCCCGAGAAGTCGCCTTGACGTCGAACCTTAAAGCTTGGCCAGTTCGCCGGACGACATGAGGCATCCAAGGAGTCGAGAGCCAGAGCGGAGCGCCGAGCATCGAGCGCCGTGGACCATGTGAACAGGTATTGCATAGCCTCGAGAATCACGGCGCTTGACAGGTCTCAGAGTTAATGTCACTCCACGGAGTGGTCATGATGCGGCGGGTTTGCGGGCAGGGCGGGCGGCAAGTGGCGGGCATCAAATGATGCGGAAGATCACGGGCTGATGGGCAAGCATGTACATACTGATTCGAAGGAGCTGCTTATAATACGAGTAATCGTAATGGTAGGATTACAATTAAGTATGGCCGGTTTGTAATCTTACAGCCTAATATTACAATCGAATACATTATGATAAGCTAGGATTACATTAAGTTACAGGGGTCGTAATTAATCGTAATCCTAGCATTATCAAGTCCCCTTCAGAGCTCATTTTGGGACATCATTATTCATTTATTCATTCCGATTATCACACCAAAGGCCTTATTACAGTGTGATGCCATCACCTTCTGCGGTAACGGGTCGAATATATCTAAGAATTCAGTGCGAAGAACACGTGGTGGAAGGTGCGTTCAGTTCTTATGGTGTTATCTCTGGGTTCTAACTCCTCCTCTCAACTGGATGCTCTCCATTTCCCGATCCTGTCCCATATTGCGCAGGACATCCTTTGTATCCCTGGTGTGAGCATGGTGGTTGAACAGCTATTCTCCAACAGCAAGCACACCATGTCCGATGCATGGTCATCTGGGCTCCTTCAACTGCTTCCTCAACTGTCATAACAAAGGAGCTGTTGAATACCGGCTTCGGAGATGGGCCGGACTACTTGGAAGGGATTACCATTCATTAAATACAATTAAATATGATTATCCTATGATTACAATATATTACGATACCCGTACAATTAATTATTGGCCAATCCTTAAGATTATCCTAGGATTATGGTACATTATGGGTCCAGGTCGTATTTAATCTTATTCTTCCAGCCCTAGATACCAGAGCACACCTGTTCATCACACAACCAAGGGGGCAGTTCTGTGGCTGCCTCCACATTGTTGTCATCCAGGCTGATGTCTTCCCAAATGCCATCATTGGCATCGAGCTGCCAGATTCCGTTCGCCGGTATCGGGTTAGGCACGATGGCGCCCCGGGGGACCTGGCCATCTTGAATCAGCTTGGTGATCTCGCCACACAGCTTGGTGTAGTTGGCACTGATTGTGGGCTCATGAGGTGTCACTGCAGACTCAGTGTGCGAGTACAACTTCTGGTCTGGATCATTCTATTAGTTGGTTGCTCTATTGCCACAAATGTTTGGCTCACCATTGACCAGCCATCGAAACGAAGGCTCCACCTGATCGAGCTCGAATGTCTGCTGTGATGCAGACCCCAGTGCTACAATGTGAAATAGATGGTATTCACTTTGTAGCTTGTTCAGCCACTAGGGGGTTAATACAATATGGACACCAGTGGCGTAGGTGGCTGTCGTGCAGGCACGGTGTGCTCCGTGTGTGTGTATGTGTGTGTGTGAGGTGTCTCGCAAGAGACGAGAATATGGTCAATAAAGGGTGCAGTCAATGAATGTGGATACCTTGGCGAAGGACAATGCATCTATGTGGGGTGTATCACAGTGAGGGGTATGAGGAGGGACGAGAGCAAGCTGCGGTCGGAAGGCTGCAGCAGGGAACATTATATGTGGTGGTGGCGGTGGTGGTAAACCGGGTGTATTGGTGGGGGAGATACACGGGTCGACTACTGACTAAAGATCCCAAAACCTCGCCCTTTTTATACCTTTGCTGCCTGTACAGCCTCCGGCATCCGGTACCACATGCTCCTCCCTCTGCAAAGGGAAGCTAGGCCTGCTGGAATCGGGGAAATCATATGATTGCGAGGTCTAGGAGGGCGATTTTGGGGCTCCAAGGTCAAAATAATGAGTGATTTTATAGAGGACTCGCTCCCTTGTTTCAGGCCAGGCCCAAATGGAGGCAGAACATCCCGCTTTGCATCGGCAGCCTCGGGTCTGGGGTCCTTAGGGAGGGCAACGGATGGGCAGTGATGCCCGCACTCAAAAACAGGCGTCCAATGCTAGGAAATTGAGCAATTTTATAGGCACGGTCATTAGAGTCGCTTATTGTTTGGTGAGAATTGAGCGATTCCTGGTGACCAGGAGGCTTCTTGGTGCAGTGTCATGTGGCCAATGGATGAGGAGCACTGCTGGAGTGCTAGGGCGTTTAGTGCACATCGAAGGATTTTGGCCGGGTCGGGGAGTGGACAGAAAATTGTGTGATTTTGGACCAGGAGTCAGGCTGAGAGGCTCGGTGGGGCTCAAATTGATGGTGCCTGCAGTGGATTATTAGTTTTAGTTCGTGTCCCAGTCGATGCCCTGGGTTGAGGAGCGTGTTTGTGAGAAGTCCGAATGCGGTTTCCAGGTGTGTTCCAATTTGGTGATAGCCATGCTGTGCTTCTTCATCCCTGTTGTGCCAGTGATGCTACATGAGGGCATATGCAGCCCTCACAACGGAAGCAAGCCCTATTCAAGTTTTACATGAATTGAGTGGGACCCATACACCAAGAAAGTCGACGAGGACTTCGCGAAGGATTGGCCACAAGTGGATCTGGAAGCGAGATTCGCTTTGGACTTCCGTTGCAAGTGTGCACAGGAGCTGCTGGTGGCAGAGTCAGAGGACCTACAGGTGGTGCTGGCAGCTTCCATGGATGAAGCGCATGAGGTGGTAGTCAGGAAGTATGAGAAAAGGCAGAGTTGTTGGCGAATCCAGAGATGCCAGATGCCGAGGCACAGGCCAAGTAAGTGTGCAAGTCACTGCTTAGTGTATGTCACTGAGGAATGTTGCAGATGTCGTAAAAATATAGCGCAGGTGGTGCAGCCATTCCTCGACAGAGTGGTGAAAATGGCGGGATACCACATCATGTTGCTGGGGGGGTGGGGCCTCCTGAAGGCTCATTGCACCATTCTTTGACGGTCCTCCACTTCGGACAGATGTACATGACAGGACTGGGATGGCAGGGGCTCAAGTTTGATGAATGGGAACCTGAAAACTTTAAGAGGAACATCATGGGTCAATTCATGAGGTTTCTTATGGAAAAAACAAATACACATACATCGTGAACTGGTTGTGTTATAACAGAAATTTGAGATGAACATCAGATTCTGCAACATTGTACACTCTTGAAGACCTGACACAGGACAATGATAAGCCGGCCCTGTGATCAGCGGTGAAGTCTTTCGATTTTACTGTTCTAAGCAGGAGCTTCGTATAGAATAACGGCTATATCACTCACTATGAGCTAGGATGAGGTCCGAGTTGCTAGCTAAGGATGAACACATGTGTGAGTAGCTCTATGTGCTTACTTGGAGATGATGGCCACCACAATGGGTCAGATTTGTCAAGTCAAGTACTAGTCTATCAGCTAAAGGTGTTCTTACCATCCTTAACCAAGGGATTGGGAACAGGCCACATGTATCCTATCAAGGACATACCAATGCACTGCATTCAGACTATGGGACTTACCAGGGGTATGTACGAGGGATCTAATAAGGTTGTGGGACGGTTCTAGATAATAGAACCGTGCGCGGCCCAACAAGCCGAACAATTCCGAAGATCCGATGATGCCGATCACAGAGATCACTGATCTGAGCACGGAACAGAGATCCGATGTCGGAGATAGTACCGAGCCCTTGGCCTGTGATGCCAGGACTCGCTTTGACCAGGGCTGAAGGGTTGACTAATTGGGCGACTTAAGGGTTGATGGACCAGGGCTCGGTGGAGCTGGCACATGGATTAACCACCCAGGGCACATACGTGCTATGGCGCAATTCGCCTTCCAATCTCCCAGATTATCTACCAAAATATACCATTTAATCGGAACTAATTACCGACAGGGTTATTTCTTGAGCTAATACTGCTCATCACCCCGATATATCCGTGTTCCGTTTATCTGTTTGTACTAAAAGCCGGTTTCAGAATCATTTCCTTATTTAGAACGCCAGTTTGTATAAATACCCATAGAAAATAGAGGGAACACCAGTAGATCCTACCCTTCCTCTTCAGTGAGCACGAGTGTGAGCTTGAGCACACAGGGGATGTCTAGCATCTATTCGGAACACCTTCACAAAGCTTATAAAGTTTCCTTTTGTTGTTTCTGTTGCAATATATAAAGTGTTGGATATTTGTGGAGTGATATAAGACAGGACCAGACCAGACCAGACCAGACAGGACAGGACAGGACAGGACAGGACTTGCTTCATTAAAAATCACATAAACATTTGAAGGCGCTCGGCTTTGTGCAGTAGTCAGTCTACCAAACTCCAGCTGATACATTGGTTGTCGGAAATACATTGTTGGAAATAAAACTCTTGATCTACGGATCACCCCTTGGGCTTAGTTCCAAGTCTTGCACATAAAACCCAACTTTCCTTACCCTCTAAGGTCGTGTAAAGTGCCTAGAACGGTTTCGATCGTCTCGAAGTCACCTTTAGTTATAAGCTACTGCACTTGCCTGTAAAACCCGAATTGCCACTGCCTAATACCTGGTAGGAACCCCGAACCTTGCACGTTTGATAGTTGGATTTGTTGGTTGTTGTTGGTGTTGTTGGCTGTTCACTTAAGTGTTCATCTTGCACACTTAATTCCACCAGTGGTTCTATAGTCAGTGTTTCAACGACAGCCCTGAGGTCAACATTGGATTGGATGAGGTGGGGAAGGGGTGCAGGGCAGGCCCCAGAAAAAGAAGGTGTCGGCGGAAGTGAGGGGGAAGTCTTGGGACAAGAGCGTCGAGGGGAGCGGTGGTAATGGATCCTCCTCCAGCTGCAGTAGCTCCTCCAGCCGGGACTCGTGGCTAGAAGGCACGCCCGAGCTTCTAGCGCTTGTCACGCTCACATCAGGCCTCACGAAAAGTCCAATGTTGCCGCCAACACATCTGCCGAGACCAGAGCTCGTGGGTGAGCTCGCAGCAGTCTTGAAGGACCAGAGACACTGGCAGATCATCCAACTTGGGCACCTCACCCCTTACAAGTTCGGGTGTGAGAGCAACATCATCCGGAACAAGGTGATGCTTCGGAGTTTGGGATTGGACAAGGATGTAGGCAATTTGTTTGGTAAGACAGGAAAGAAGGGGCCGCCTGTGGCGAAGAAAAAGAAGCCGCCACAAGTAGGTTCACTGCGGAAGTCCCACAGGCTTTCAAGGAAGGATATTGTGCCCCTGATGCTGCCCAGGGCAGACGGAGACAACACCATTGTTATGTCAGGCAGCGGAGTTGACAACGACGAGGAGAAGATGGAGAAGGCAGGGGAGCTGAAGAGATTGATGGGCTGATGAAGGAGCTGTGAGAGATGGAAGAAGATCCAGACGTGAATGACGAGGGAGGTGTGGGAACAAGCGTCCATGACATGACAGCAACTGTCTTGCCTGATGTGCTGATATACCCGCCCCTGCTCCCGCTGTACATGGCAGCTCCTCCCCTGCTGTGCAAACACATCAGATGTGGGGGCAAACATGTTAGGTGTGGGGACACCAGGGGTGTGGAAATGGTGAGCAAAACATCAGGAGCCAAGTGCTAGGGGGGGACATAGCTGAGGCAAACAAGCATGAGCTGGTGGGGGAAATAGAGCATGCGGGGTGGGATAAGTGGATGGTGGGTATTCAATTCTGGAAGGGTGCGCAGATGGGGATGGGTGGCTGGAGGCAGTGAGAAGATGGACAGCGCTGGAGTGAGGCTGCGGGTTCAAAACTCCAGCAAGCATTGTTTTAATGTTTTAATGGTGACAAAAATGGTTACTAACGTTCGAGGTGCAATCGAAGGTGCTCCAGACAAGGTGCAGGCCGGCAGAAGTGCAGGTGTGGATAAAGAGTGGACGGCAGGTGAAGAACCCACTGGAGTTCACAGTTAACCAGTTCTTTGCGGATTGGTGGGCATGGTGGGGGCACTGACACCTGATTTGTGTGAGTGGGATGCGAAGGGGCAGCCAGTACCAGGAAAACAAGGAACGTGGGGGGTTTTGGTGCACCCCAGTGCAAACAGAATATTGATGGTCCTATTGGCTCTCGTGTAGTGGTGGGCGAAAGAGGAAAGCCCATCAGAGGAGTGGCTAGCAGCAGTGAAGGATGTCGAATGGGTTTTGCAGGGTTTGCTGGCAGAAGCAAGGTATGTAATGCTGATTTGCATGCCAGAAATAGGCCTGACAGCTGCCAATTGGAAGTGCCCAATGGATGCAGACGATGCAGAGGTTGCGTTAGGCACTAAACGTCGCAGGTGGCAATGAGGGTGTGATCAGGCGGGCAGGTGCAGTGGCGGGTGCAATGCCGCTGTGCCACGTGCGACTGCATTCAGACACGTTCTCACACCTGCCCGATGTTGGTCAACACTGCATAGCAACGTTGACAGGTGTCAAGTGCTATTGCTTTGGCCCATGACTGCGGATGCATGGGCACCAAGATTTCTCGGCCATGCGCATAGTTCATACAATCCTGGAAGCAGAGCTGACAGCACGGCTCAGGTGTCTGCACACACAGGGCGGACTTGAGCCTGAGCAGTCTTGGTTGGATGTAAATGTGGTTCTAATTCCGCACCTGCATGCGTAGGTGACCAATGAGTTTTATTGCGCATGTGTGGCGACACAAGTTCCCTGGATGCGATTTGTGCAGGTACCAGTGCGAGCACCCCACAATGTTGTAATCAAGCACAGTTCACCTGATTTGCGTGATGTGTCAGCAATGGTGTTGCCTTACGCTTACAGCTCCATTTAGTCCCTCGCATGTCCAGCTTCAATGGCATAGACGATGCACTGAGCTCAGCCATGTGTGCACGTCAACTCGACGGTGCCCATTCATGCGAATGCAAAATAGCATGCCTGATTTCCTCTGTGTCTTTAGTGTTTGTACATCAACCACTGTGTATTTTCTCCTCAAAGTCCTTCCATGAGCCTCTTCCAAGTGCGTATTTTATGGTGTGCATCCCTGTCCCAAATTCCATCCTCCGGATGAAGCTAAATGGCACCGCGAGGCACGGCTACTCCACTTTGTATCACATTGTGATCGCTCCGGAATACGAAAAGGGAGCGTGAAAGGGGCATATCAAGCACCACAGCCATGGAAAACATAAACTATGAAAAGTCAGATGACACGCCAATTATACCGTGCAACCAACTGGCATCAAGAAAAATGGCAAAGGTCCTAAACAACTGTGATGTGAATTGAACACGCATACTCGGATTACATAACATAAATCCGCCAACATACCAGCTATGCCACACAGGCAATGCAAGAATGACCCAATAATTCCCTGACACATCATCTATGCCATGCAAGTGATGCGAGGACAACGAGCTCGGTAGGGAAAAAAGATGAAGAAGACATGTTGCAAACCTACGGCACGAATTGAACACACGAACCTCGGATTATGTAATATATCCGCAGAACAACATACCAGCTATGCCATGCAGGTGATGCAAAGTCTCAAAAGGCAGGAATAAAACAAGACACGTTCCAAGCACAAATATGTTGAATCTACAAGCAGACTGAGTGCCCTTCGCTCAACACTGGGGCTGCGCCAAGCTATTGGAGGAAATAAAGTGCACCAGGATGGTGGAAGGAGACACCGAGCGAGGAGGATGTATACTGAGCGGAGAATTCGGGACACTGACCAATGGGAAGACCATCCGAGCATACAAATCCAGACACCAAGTAGGGGATTTGTTTACCAGGCACAGGGAACAGGTTGCCAAGCGGGAAGAAGGAGCATCTGGGGAAAGGCTGAGTGTATATTACAAAGGATGGATGACTAGGTGCCGAGCAGAGGAGGAGCTGAGCAAGGAGGGCTGCGGAGGGTGGTGTTATCCGGGCAGGCAGGAGAGAGAGCCGGCTGCAGAATATGGGGAGTATAAATACAGCCTGTATGCTGATAGAAAATCATCTCGGTTTTGGACCCACATTCTCTAAAGCTGTAAAAAGCTCTAAAGTACAACTTGGTCTCCCCCAAAACAAACTGTTATCACTGGCAAAACACTCTCTTGCTCTTCAGGACACATTCCTTCCTGCACCAAGCCGTCTACAGGTGAAGTCAGGTTATCTTTCAAAGCCCAGCTCTACACTTCCTATCCAATCCAACCCTCGACCTCATTAAAAGAGGATAGTTGAAAAACCCTCAAATAAAGGGATGCAGCCTAGTTTGGTGTGTAGCTGCTAGCCTTGATCGGATTATTTTGCCCTCAGCAGGCAGATAGAAGAAGAGAAGGAGATGGTTGGTTGGGCATATAAAGAAAGAGGTTAAAGAAGGGAGCACTGAGCCGAGGAACCGAGCTTATTAAAACAACCACCACCCAGCTAAATGATTTAAACACTGAATACCTTTGGGGTCGGACTATACAACCAAGGAGGCCCTCTAAATCACATATTCCACTTCAGTGTCCTCGATTCGGAGCCAGCATCGTGCTCGATCGTCTCCTCTCGACAGGCTATAGAGCTCGGTCCGACGGTGCACCCCGAGAAGACTGTTCTATTGCGTTAAAAACGCAGTATCCAGTTAGTCTACATCACAACGCAGAACAGGCAACATGATTGCAAGCGAGGATGCCAACGGACACTCAACTGCATGCAGAAGTGCTGGGCATACATCTCCTTACATCTTGCAATGCATTTTCTTTTGGTAAATGACTCAAGTACGTGAAGTACTGTACAAGATTGAGCTGGATTCAAGACAGACAAAAAGAAATGGGCCCCATAGGCTCTTCTCATCACCTTCAGCCCGAATATTTGAAAAGAGCTCTTTTCAAATATCTGCCAGGACATAACACCAGGACAAAATTAGAATAATATTGAACACTGGATAAAGGTATATAAAGTAAGATAGCAACATAGGATCACAGTAAGGTACCAAAGGTGTATCAAATCAAATAGCAGAAAAGTAAAATAAAAAGAGTACTTTGGTGGGATTTGAATGCTCATCGGAGCAGAACAAAATATCAACATAAGATCACAGTTTACGTGTCTTAACCACTAGCCCATGACACCCATAGAGGGTTCTAAATAATATAGGGTGACCTCCCTACTGGCACTGCACCACAAGGGGCAAAAAAAAAGGATGTGTCTTGGTGCAGGTTGAACATAAAACGACAGGTCCAAAAATTGGGTAAGATATAACAAGAGATACTAACCATTCAGCCAAGGAAGATATATACAGGAGGGCAGAGCAAATACAATATACCTAGTCCAAAATAAGGAAATGGCAAGACAACATAGCACAACAACCGCTATGATGCCAAAAAGGAAACTAGGAACAGAGGGACATCCCACACTAGGATGGGAGGTCCCCCCTAAGATTTAATTCCGGGTGGGATGTCCCACTCAAGATTTAATTATGGGTGGGATGTCCTGCTCAAGATGTAATTACAGATGGGATGTCCCAATGGGAATTCCTACTTCAGGGGGACATCCCACTGAACTGAGGGGGACATCCCATGTCATTGATGAGGGATGTCCCATCTGCAGGGACATCCCACTCCATGGGTTGGGTGGGACGTCCCTTCAATTGAGGTGGGATGTCCCATGTCCCACAGCTTGCCTGAACAGAGACACATTCTGACAGGCAATGTGGAGGCACATTTGACCAGGGCACTAAGTGCATATTTGAGCAAGGCAGTAGGTAGAGACACGTTCCAACAGGCAATGCAGAGGTGCAGTCAGCCAAGGTAGTAGGTGCAGACTCGCAAGGGGGAAGCACAGACACATCTGACACATAAGGCAGTGGAGGACCAATGCAGAACAGTGGAGGAAAATGCTTTTTTATAAGCAGGATATACCCAACTATAACTGCTCAAAAAGGCAATTTTTTGGCTGGCCTGTGGCGGGCTGCACATCCCTCACCAAGCAGTGGGATGTCCCTAGCTGAGCAGTGGGACATCCCACACAGGGGAGACGAACCTCTCAGATGCGAGGCCCTTGGGATAGCTATTCCATGAGGTGGGAACTATCCCTAATGGTAGGTCATAAGGGTAGCCTGAAGTGAATGCGAGCTAGCGGGCAAGACATATTGGGCACTGTTGTCCTCAAATGATTGCCCCAGCACGCCAGGGAGTAACGCAGCCGCAGAAAACAGTGAAATTGGTGGCAAAATCTAAATTCGTAGAATTAATCTATCTATATGCTGTGAAACTGTTACAAGAATAGCAACAATCAGGGCTTGCTTCCAAACACACTTATTGATTCATTATCACCTATGTATGAGAGGACTGCTGAACACTCATCTTTCAGTAGCCAATTCCAATGAGAAGAAAGTTGTTCTTTCAGTGGTCCTTTCCAAATTCCTTTGTTCGAGCACAGGAATATCAAAGAAAGGAATTTGGGAAAGGACCACTGAAAGACTTCCTTTCTTATCACTGCAAATGGCTGCAGAAATTTGATCTTTCAGCAGCCCTTTCTTACCTCGCTGAAAGTGAATAAAGATCTTGGCTTTGAAACAGCATCTGATTGTTCACATTTCTATGACAGTTTCGTTTCAAAAGAAATGATCAACTTTCCACAAATTTTGACTGAGCTACTGATTTATCTACCTTCTGCTAGCCTTTTTACCTAGATCGAGATTTTGCTCTCTACAGCGTGTAAAGATCACAGCAAGCACAGCCATTGATAGGGATCACGTGAATGTTCAAATGGAGTTGAAATTCAAGTTCGCTTAAGCTTTCTTAAATTCTGGGTTTGCATGCACCGTCCGAGGACTTGGTTTTATTCAAGTTTCGACAACGAAATATGACCATAGGCATGAACTTAAACAAAGACAGTCCTGGCCTCTGAACTTGATCCGATTTATCAGCGAATGAAATTTGCAAAACGGTTGATTTGGGAGGGATTGATTTCAGGCTCATTGTTTTTGTCAAAAATGAGACATGCGGCCAATCCATGGTGCAGGGGCATTCATTCCAGATAATAATCATTCAAAATGAAGTTGCAGATAACTTTGGGACGTAGGGATGGCGAAGCAGCACCTGCAACTTGCCAAACGCTGCCAGTGATCTAAATGACTGGGGAATACAGATAGTGTAATTTACTCACTACATTTCGGAGGATTTTCGTATCTGGTCATCCCTATCGGAATTCAACGACTGCGAACAAAGTACGACTGTCTTCACAGTGTTTTAGGTTAAGGGAATTCATTTATTCATGAATCCCATGTAAGTGTTACATGAAGTCTGGCATTTATTGCTTCCAGAGTTAAATGTAAAAGCATTCACATTCACATTTACCAACTCTTTCCAAAACAGAAATCCAAAGCATTGAAACCAAATTCCATTAAATGAACGGCTACAAAAGCAAGTTGACTACCAGAACCAGATTAAAAACATAATATCTATCTCCAGGCCTGGTGTAGAAGTTGGGGTGTGTCCAGTGGTGGACAGAGGATGTGCTGGTCGTGCTGGGGCAATGTATGCAAGTGTGCCGTAGAATGCTGAGAGCTTGAGGAGATGAATTTGGAGTATGAGTAGAAAGGAATATAGACTCGGAATAAGATAAACTCAGCTCGGAGGGATCGTATAAGCTCAGTATTGACTCGGAAAATCGATGATGGTGGTGGGAAGCAAGGAGCGAACCCCGGTACATGACAGCGGTAACAACAGGTAACGAGAGTAAATATGATCGGTGCAGATATAAATGAAGAGTCCTTGGTATATATGTGCCTCTGCTAGAGCAAAACCCTCGCGGTCGAACCAACCAGGAGTTACGCAAAGACGAAATAGGGAGAGCATGTTGTGCTGCTCAACGTTGACTCATGGGTGTCCAGGCCCCAGTCGGCTCAATCGCCAGTGTAGTCCGAGAAGGCCGAAGACTTGGCTTGGCTTATCACTTGTCGTGTTGGTGTACATAGATGAAAAAAGAAAAGGTCTGTAATGAGTTGATAGGTAAGTAAATATATGAGTGTAAGAGTGTAAATGTGAGGTGAGAAACATGTCAATCGAGAATCAATATTCATCGCCATAGCTGGAGGCTCTATGCAGAAGTGTTGGAAGGAATATGAATGTGCGTATGTAGCGCCTGAGGAAACCAGGGATGTCAGAGATGCTGATATGTGGTGTTCACTTCGATTCGGTGGCTGAGACAGGCAGCGCACATGGAATGAAACTCAATGCGGTCAGGTGATCGTGATTGCTGGACTCACAGAATGCCCGGAGGGACCTATGGCGACATGGGAGCCATATGGCACTTCCACACTGCAGAGCATAACATCAATCAAGCAAAGAACCAGACAACTTGAATCACCTCATCGTTGATGTAGTTCGAGTGAAGCGCCGACATTGTTCCCTCGGACAAGTCGATTCCATCAGCACCCAGGCAGCCAGGGCACAACTCCTGTATGGTGACCTGAATGCTCCCGGATCCGGCTGTTGCAGAACAAATGCAATTCATCATTGATGATAGAGAAGAGGGGAGAATGATGGATGTGCATACTGAACATTGACTGGCTGTCCGCAATGGGAGCCACTATCCCAGTCATCCGGTCCGAGTATGACAATGAAATCCGAGTTCTGCAGAAGGTTACCACACCCACCCACCCCGCCATCAGGGTCATAGTACGTCCAGATAACAAGGCATCATTGTCGCAAATGCAAGACACAGAATTTCAGCAACATACCGAAGCCGTTGAAGAACTGGCCATCACCGGGAGGAAACCCCCAGCCACCAGCGATGCAGAGAACTTGTCCGATTTGAAGATCTAATATTAGATAATAAATAAATAAAAATCGATCGAAGGGAGCATACTCGTGCAGCCACCATTAATTGGTGGATTCAGTGCATGCAGCTGAGAATCTGAGACTCCAGTTTTTGACTCAATGGACATGCTGGTGTCTCCGCTCACGACATTATATGTCTGCCCGCATCCGCTGCTAGGAGGATACCCTTTGCCACCATCGGGAGGAGACCCTCCGTCACCACCAGGTCACCGAGGCAGAGAGGACTTGACCAATTTGAAGATCTAGAGTTACAGAATAAATACAAAATCAGCGACAATTGACATGCACAGGTGGAAAGGGAACGTACCTGTGCAGGGACTATTAATTGATAGATCCAGGGCATGCAGCTGAGCATCTGAGACTCCAGCCTTTGACTCGATGAGCAGGCAAGTGTTTCTGCTCACGACAGTATATGTTTGCGGGCATCCCTGGCACGCCTGTTGTATTCACATATTGAATATTAATAGTGTGTGAAATCGAGAAATGTGTACCTCGAGGGGGGCGACTGATGACAATGAGACAACGAGTGCAGTAGCGAGGAGGGCAGAGAAATCCTTGGAGGACATCCTTAAATTGAAGCAGGCGGTTTAGCTTGCTGAAGGACGGGGAATATTTCTAGGTTTTATAGCACAAAAGGTCTCGGGTGAGATGCCAGGAGGAAATTTGAGTCACGGCCCACCCGAAGAGAGCCTCCGGCGAGAAAGGGAAAATTGAGCTGTCCTGATGTGTAAGATGCCGTTTGTTCCGTTTAGGTAGGAGGATGCAATGAAGGGTATTACCCGGCTTCCTTGAAATGGAGATGTTTCACGGAGTTTGACAGACAGAAGAAAGGTTAGAAGCAAAATTGTCCAAATAGAAAGAATTGTGTCGCTGGAAAGGATGCCGAGGAGAGGTTAAAGTTCAGAGAAGGCGAAAGGAATACTGTTCTGATTTGAACTTGGCTGCCTGAGATCACAGCTGAGACAATGCACGGGGCAAAACTTCCCTCGAAATTCGGCGAGCGCTTATCATGGGAGATAGGTTTCAACATGACTTGGGGATGGTCTCGTAGAACGCTTAACTATTCAGACCTGCATGCTGGCAACCAAAGAAAGCGGTTTAAGAAAGTCTAGATTAGCAACAGGCGGACACGGATGGGGACAAATATAGTTCTCTCACTGGTCCGATTCTGTGCAGAGGAAATGACGGACATACAACTTACTACTTTACCTCACTGTCTTTATGTGATGGTCTGAAGTATTTTTAAACTCCGCCAACACGAGGCCTCGCTTGAAATTTTCACCACTGGATACCTATTTTTTTAGCTTCTCATTTATAGTGGTTTCAGGACTACTGAAATCTTTAAACAATTTTTTTTGTGGTTGAACACGAATAAAGTGCCCTAGTCCGCCGTGGTCCTGTAGCATATAAAACGACCCAGAGTTTGGAGGTAGGTTTTAGGTTTGAGGAGGTGCCTAAGATGGCCCAATGAGGACCATACTATCCTGAGATTTAAATCTGACCCTACGTGCAATCTGCGGGTGGTTTTATATGCTACAAGGGCAGCGGAGCGCTCCTCCAAGGCACGGCCAGCTCATTTCACTGTGGATGGACTGTCTGTCTCTGCCAACCTGGGATTTACTCTCATACAACCAGGTGTTCATTCTTCGATCTTGTGCGAATTGAACATAGATCCCCATAGATTTCCAGTGGGACAAGTGGTACAAGTGTTCAAACTGCAGATAACACCAAATCCTGTACTAAAACCTTATTCCAATCTGCAATCCTTGCGAACTCGATGAAGAAAGACGGGTTCTCCCAGGTCCTTCAAAATTTGAGGTGACTATCCCGCCGTAATCACTGCATTCCGGCCCCACGCCGGCAAGGTCTGTTTGCCTGGGTTGACGTTGGTCGACCTCGGCCAACCATAGTCGGCAGAGTCTGCCGATGTGGCCGCGAATTCCCCTGGCCACATACAGTAAGAACATTGAATCATCATCATCATCATCATCATCATCATCGGCCGCGGAATGCAGTGAGTCTGTGAGTGGCGTTTATCACTCAGATGGGGGAAGATGAAAACAGAAACTAACGGCCAAATTCCTGGAGCGCTTTGCATCCTTCCGCATGTCACGCATAGCATGGGGCGGCACATCGTTGCCGTGGCACTAATCAAGACTTCAACCGCTTCGTTTAGTTTACAGTGGAGCCCAAACTAGATAGAAATGGTTGCAAACGTTTGAAAACCGTTTAAACTGTTTATAAACGGTATTTAATACCAGAATTTAATACCATCTCTCTAGCGAACATTCAGGGGAGCAATCATCATGTAGGCTAGCTCACGAGCCTCCAGCATATTTTTCTCGCCATAAACATCCATGTACCGCAAAAGAACTTCTGTAACTGAGGTCGCCGAGATGGCCGAGCACCATCAGACATTGCCGATTAGGGAAACTTGCCACTCATCCAGAGTAAGGGGTTGATTGTGAATATCCCAGGTTGTACTAACCCATAACATAACTAGGAGCTTGGATGTATTGCCCCCAAGCTCACCAATGGATCTTGATGGGTAAAATTTAAACGGTTATTTCCGTGCAAACCAGCACCTATTACCGCGCAATCTTCGGTGATGAGAACGACAATCTCTCCCGAAAGTCGCGCATGTGGTTGGGTCCCCAAAACGAAGAGAAGTTCATCATTTTTGAGTGGTCCTCGTTGGATTCGAGTCTTTCGAGGTACTCGCTGCTCAGACCGAGTGAGCAGTGTGCACAGTGTAAAGCCAGAACAGTTATATTCGCGACATTGAACACGAATCAGTGCCCGACGTAAAATTAGAGCCAGAACCAAACACAACGACCCAAACCAAAACTCCGAACTATCTGTTCCAACGGTGTTCCAAGACTCAAAGAGTGATGGGGATGCAGTTGATCGCGATGAGAGTACCTAGAGTAGACGCATTTAGCGCTCTGCATGAAAGAAATTACAAGGTTGATCAGTCACGCACCCCACGAACTCTGGGGGGCGTCGCAGACGACTGTGGTCCCACCGCTGATCAACAGGGTGAGTTTGAGGTGATACACCGATGAATAAATAGATTGCACACCAGTTGTTCCCGAGGATGGTGATTGGCGAGCAGCTCAGGCCAATGGGCACGGTGATGCCAGTGAGGTCAAGGCCGACAAGAGCTGCGACGGTCGAGACCGCCGCGTCGGTGGAAGAAAGAACACTATTGCAGCACCGGGGGGAGGTCGGGCAAGTAACCGGAGGAGGGGGAGTGCCGGTGGCGGCAGCAAGGGTCTACAACGAAGGTATTAATTAGTTGTCGAGCACATGTCGGTAGCGCAGAGCGTACAATGAGCACCGAGGTGACAACGACAGAGATCTTGGAGAACATATTGGTTTGATTAAGAGAGCTTGAACTACAATGGGCTGAGTTCGAGTGAGGATTTGAAGGAAGCCGACTTCACTTTTATATCGTTTCTAGCACGCATTTACCGCGTTTGGAATTATACAGAACCGAGAAACGGGTGCGCACGCGTCCGAACTCACCAGGGGTTGTGGAGCGAGTGGAGCCATTTGACAGGAGGATTTTGAGAGTCTCTTCCGTAGAACAAGAAGCATGAGCAGGCGAGGCCAACTGTGGACCAGTTCAGTGGTGGCATAATGTATTCAACAGTATCGCCGGACCCTGTTCTCACGTCAAGTCAACCAGACCGGGAACAAGCATCTATGTACGTAACACCGATGTTCCAGAGTAGTCATGGTCAACTGCCTCATGATCTAGGAGAATCGTCATTTTGTTTCGTGAATCCTGTGCCAGTTCGCAAAAACAAGGGTTGTGTGTGGTGTCAGCAGATGATGGGGAGAGCGCCGCAAGCCTACATTGGGGAGTCCTAGGCTTTTAGTAGGGGAGGACAGTACTTTTTAGCTTTCGCCTGACGAAATCCCAGGCCAAGCCAAAAATTTTCTCTTGGCCTGCCTTTGGCGCAGTATTTCGATCAAATGCTCACGGGGTGTCACCCGTCACCCGTCATCTGTAGTGTTCATTTTTCCGACAGAACTGGATCCGCTGGGAGGGTAGAGGCCGCGTAGAGGTCGGGTAGAATTGATGCGAGAGGAAAACCGTAGAGTGATGGGGGAAAGATGGTGGACCTCGGGTAGAAAGTTTGACAGATGTTCCCATCCTGCCATGCTTGTGTATCCGAACCAGTTCGTGGTACGCGTAGGCGCGTCGCGTCCACGAAGAAAGCCCTCTCTTCTGTTGCCCTCGTTCCGCAATGAATCTACAGCAATTAACTTTTGCACAGCAACAATATCTGTCTCTCTCGGGTGTTGATTTTCACGGATTAAACTCGTTCTTGCGAATGGCGCGCGTGGCGCGGCCCCTAATCGAGTTCCAGCAGAGGGATCGAAGATGTCCACCTGACTTCCTTCACCGTGCGTGATCCCAGATGATGAGGCAGTTGACCATGATTACTCTGGAACATCGGTGTTGCGTACATAGATGCTTATTCCCTGTCTGGTTGACTTGGCGTGAGAACAGGGTCCGGTGATACTGTTGAATACATCATGCCCGAACTGGCACAGGATTCACGAAATAAAATGACGATTCTCCCAGATCATGAGGCAGTTAACCATGACTACTCTGAAACATTGGTGTTGCGTACATAGATGCTTGTTCCCTGTCTGGTTGACTTGACGTGAGAACAGGGTCCGGCGATACTGTTGAATACATTATGCCACCACTGAACTGGTCCACAGTTGGCCTCGCCTGCTCATGCTTCTTGTTCTACGGAAGAGACTCTCAAAATCCTCTTGTCAAATGGCTCCACTCGCTCCATAACCCCTGGTGAGTTCGGACGCGTGCGCACCCGTTTCTCGGTTCTGTATAATTCCAAACGCGGTAAATGCGTGCTAGAAACAATATAAAAGTGAAGTCGGCTTCCTTCAAATCCTCACTCGAACTCAGCCCATTGTGGTTCAAGCTCTCTTAAACAAACCAATATGTTCTCCAAGATCTCTGTCGTTGTCACCTCGGTGCTCATTGTACGCTCTGCGCTACGGACGTGTGTTCGACAACTAATTAATACCTTCGTTGTAGACCCTTGCTGCCACCACCGGCACTCCCCCTCCTCCGGTTACTTGCCCGACCTCCCCCCAGTGCTGCAACAGTGTCGCCTCCTCAAGCAGCTCCGCGGCTTCTCTGGTCGCTGCCACTGTTGGTCTCGACCTCACTGGCCTCAACGTGCCCGTTGGCCTGAGCTGCTCGCCCATCACCGTCATCGGGAACAACTGGTGTGTAATCTATTTATTCATCGGTGCACAACCTCAAACTCACCCTTTTGATCAGCGGCGGGACCGAAGTCGTCTGCGACGCCCCCCAGAGTTCGTGGGGTGTGTGACTGATCAATTTTGTATCCTTTCATGCAGAGTGCTAAATGCTTCTACTCTAGGTGGTCTCATCGCGATCAACTGCATCCCCATCACTGCTTGAGCCTTGGGACGCCGTTGGGACAGATAGTTCGGAGTTTTGGTTTGGGTCGTTGTGTTTGGTTCTGGCTGTAATTCTACATCGGACACTGATTCGTGTTCAATGTCGCCAATATTACCCATTTTTGTTCTGGCTTTACGCTGTTCAGACTGCTCACTCGGTCTGAGCAGCAAGGACCTCGAAAAACCTATAGGTGAATCCAAAAAGTGGGATCATTACTATTGGACCAAAAGATACCCAGAGCATCCCCAGGTCGGGCGCAGGGAGTCGAACCCTGGTCTACGGCTTGTAAGCATCTCCCCTTGATGTGAAGCCGCCGTGCACCACACCCGATGATCATCTCTGAACACACTGGGATGAGGCTGAACTGCAGGGTCTTCGCTGTGTTTTCACCGGATGTGTTCGCCGTCTCGGCCTTCGCATTAATTGCTGATGGAATTTTGTAGAGACCATTCGACATCGGGATTCTCCCGATAATTCCGGACTTTGGACTTTCGACGGTACACATGCCATTTCCAATGGTAAGTAGGTACCCTGCACGATCGAGGCGGCTTGCGGATATGACAGTGAAAGCCATGGTAGGTGCGTGCAGTGTTTCTCGCAACATGGCTGTGGTTGAAAATCTCCCATTCGGCAATTGTGTTTCAACATCTCCTCTTCCCACGGCCTCAAACGAACGTCCGTCCGCGGCATAGATGGGGATGGGTGTAATAGGAGTGTAGTTTTTGAATCGTGATCAGTCGGGGTAAAAGTGGGAGGTCGTGGCGGAGTCAATCATTTGGTCTCCGGTCGAGTTGTTGGCCACCAGCGCAGTTGAAGTAGCAAATGCAACATTGTTGTGAGTTGCAGCCTGCAGGTAGTGCGGACCATTCCTCCCCTTCTGTTTCGGTCCCTGACCTTCTCTCTTTCCACCTGGTTCCAGCACTCGGATTTCATGTGACCCCGCAGGTCACAGTTGAAGCACCTCATCCCTGATTTTCCATCTCTGTGGGGCCGTCCCTGACCTCCAAATGCGGATCTACCCCACTTCTTCTTCGACACTGGCTCTCTGGCTCTGGTTCCCGAATAATAGGCGGAATTTTCTTCGGGGTGAGTGCAATGTTTCTCCGACTCGAGGTTGCGGTCTGTTCAGACTGCTCACTCGGTCTGAGCAGCAAGTACCTCGAAACACCTGAATTGAACGAGGAACACTCGCAAATGATCAACTTCTCTTCATTTTGGGGATTTAACCACATGCGCAACTTTTGGGAGAGATTGTCGTTCTCATCACCGAGGATTGCGCGGTGCCATAAGGTGCGGGATTAATCAGTGCCACGGCAGTGATATCTAGAGAAAACTGAGAACGATGTATGGGATGTCTTGAATCTGCCTCCATACGGACAGTTCTCTGTCAGTAGATGTCCCGGCTCTGAAGGTCGCAGGGAGGCCTCGGCACCGATCGTGTGTTCTTTCCGTGACATTCAGGCAACCCGTTCTGCCGCTCATCTAAATCTCCCCCGTTCTACCATTCATCCCGCGTCCACCGTTCATACTACAGCAGTCCATGATTGCAGTGCCGTTGCACTCACTCGTATCAAGTTCAGTAATGATATTCGCACGGATGCCAACAATGGTATCGAATTCACATCCACTTATCTGTTAAATCGGTGTTACAATCTCTAGTCTGTTCATGCCATCGACAGCTCGCCGAC
>JARKIE010000712.1:0-28017 GCA_029378255.1 Mycena rosella
CCTTCTCGGCTAACCACGGACATCAAGCCGCTCCCCCATTTGCCGTGGAATCCTCGCGTATCAAGTGTGGGGAGCGATATCAAATTCATCGCAAATCCCGGGGTATGGAGTGCCTCGAGACGGATCTTTTGCACGGTCCCGTCGCTTATCTGGACCGTGAACTCCGCAACGCCCTTCCCGTGCACCTTGAAGCCGCCGCCCGTCTTAAGCGCCGTGGAACCTTCAATGTCGACCGCGTCGTACGTGATGAACCGCCGCCGAGTTGATACGCACGCGTCTGACGCCGCGCTGTCCAGATACGTCGGGATGCGGCCGAGAGTAGACGATGAAGAATCGGTGGCATATATTTCAGGGTGCGTGTCTACATCAGATACGGTACAACTAACATGCTCATTCAAAAGGGCAGAATCTTGTTCTCTACATCCGAATCTGTCGAGCACGTCAGCGACCGTAGCTGATGAGACGTGGTTTGACGCACCCCCATACGCGTCGTACATGGTGGAGAGCGCGTAGACGGGCATAAGCGACACGAATTGCGCCTGGGCGGGAGCGGGCGCCGCCGCAGCCGCGACAGGAGCCACCGTCGCCGCTGCGATAGCCCTCGCGGTCGCTCTCACAGCCCTGGCGGCCCTGTGTGCGTCGACGAAGTTCTGGCGCGGCTCCATACCCTGCGGGGCCTTCCACCATGGGGGCGCCTGCCCTCCGCGTCCTCCTCCACGGGCCCAGCACGCCTCAATTGTGTGCGCGCCATTGCAGTTCCCGTTCGAGCATTTGACGTGGGAGCTGGTGGGGACATGGTTCGCCAAGGCGTGCGCGATGGTCCCACTGGTGTTCGCCTCGACATCCTTCTTGTGGATGAGTTCCCAATAGGTCATCAAGTCGTTGGTGAGCTCGACGGTGATGGTAAAGCGCTGAAGGGTGAGCATGGAGGGGGCGAACTCGACTGCAGGGAGCGACTGGAGAATGATGGAATTCATCTCCGGGTCGCGAATATGTCCGCCGACGCGCGCAACCTCCGCGCGGAGCTTCGTGAGCTCGTCGAGGTGCGCGGGCATATCGCGCCCGCTCACCAACTTGACAGCACGGATCTTCTCCACCGCCTGACCCTTCAAGACCTCGGAAGTCCGATTGAATTTCGAGTGGAGGGCAATCCACATCTCGTACGGAGTGTCGGTCGCAAACAAACCGTGAGCCTTCGGGTCTTTGACGTTCAAATAGATCATTGACGACATCTGACCTGCACGAAGGTCCCACTCCTTGGTGAAAGGAGTGACCGAGTTGGCAAGCGACGCATGTCCCGCAAAGGTCGCCGCCGAGGTGCGGAGGGTCGTACCGAGGAGGTATCCTTCGTACCCTCGGCCGCGGGCAATGCTGAGAATGGTGTCCTTGAATGACACCCAGTTGGTGTCACCGAGCTGCTTCTCGTCGGAGAGAATGGTAATGGCGTTCGACGACATAGGGGTAAATGGGCAAGGTAGCCTTGGGGAAACAGGGAATGGGGATTATGTGAGTCTTCAGGTTATGCGCCTGTAATCGCGACTGAATGGGGGCAACAGCAAACTCTGACTGCGAATCTGTAGAGAATATAAAGTAAGACCTCAGTCGCACGCAATAGTGGCAAGACTCCTTTATATTACCTGTAGAGAATATAAAGTAAGACTACAAGTATTGAGTAAGTAAATGTAAGACGGGAGAAATAAGTAAAGAGACATACCTTCAGTCGCACGCAATAGTGGCAAGACTGAGGGATGCTCGAGAGGAGTCTCCACCTTATATACGGTGGAGACGATCGATCGGTAGTAAGATTATAAATAAATGAAATAAAGAAAGCGTCCCAGTGAGGAACGGTACGCCAACGTCCATAAGAGGAAGGCGTGCTTCAACAGGTATGTCCCTTCCTTAGCCCGAGAGCCGGCATCGACCGTCCAGAAATTCTCTCTCAGTAGTTGAGGCTCTTTGATATTCAGTTCTCGGAGGAACCCGGAAGAATCGAGAGGCCGGATGTGTTTCGATTGTCCAGTCGAAGTTCAGACGCAGTGCTGATTCCCACATACATCGTCCGGGGACCTGGAACCAGAGTCGGGCGCGCCAATACCATGGAGACTCCCAGAGATAAACAAGCAGATTCTGAAGAAGGCACTGTAATCTGACGATAGGATTCTAGGGATGAGGGTTACAAGGCAAAGTCTCAAGTACCAGAGGTCGTGAATCGAACCCAGAGACTTTCGACCAGCCACATCTACGTGCGTAAGTGCGCCAGCGTCAGGAACGCAGGTAAAATGCGGCGAATAAAACAAGAGCATTCTAGTGTCGCCGTGAATATCGCGCGCGCGAACGTGGGAGGAATTTCGGCCGTACCCCCCTTTATGACCCAGACACAGCCCCGACGCGTAAACCCTGGTCTTACGAGGATACATGCGGCAGACTCAAGCACTCAAGCACCGGTGTCAGTGCGCGGCGCCGTGACGGCTGTTGCTTGCGTCACCCTGCAGAAATGCTTGAGACGAAGGCGATAGCCGTTGTGAGGCAATAAAAGGTAGCTCGTAATCGCGGGGTGTTCAACCCGGGGCCCACACCGCGTGTTCGCGGCCAGGAAAGGCTATCCAGATACTGGCGCCCATAAAGGATAAAACGGCGCCAAGTCAAATAGTCGGCGCAGCGTGGTAAAGGTCTTGTTTGTATCGTCCTATCCTAGGACCTCTCACAGGCCCCATATATGCTACTACTCACGGTGCGAGTGTCCGTAGATTGACCGGCCTAACCACATAGTGAAAACGGGAGGAGAAGATTGCTTGGAAGCCAGACATCATCCAGTTTTTTTTTACATTTCATGGTTGATCCACTTATCACTGGGAGCATTGATATGTAGATCCAGGATTGAGAATTCGACTTCGGACTGGGTGCCAAGAGGGGGGAAATGACGCCTAGGGGAGGAAGCTGGAGACATTTGCCACAATGGCGATAGGGCGTTGCATCGGCCGGGATGGATTTATAACAATTTAAAACCGTGTGCCCTCCCGAGACTGGAACGATCGCACATGTACAGTAGGAGTGTGGGGCTGATTCGACGGATTTGCGAAGTACGCGGCAGCAACCGCGCGCCGTAAGATATCTATGGCTACGGCCGTGGAAAGAAATATTCTGCAGAATGCCCGGACTGGTTCCCGGGGACGAGTCTAGAGTAGCTTGTTGGGGTCGTGTGGACCCCGTTCCCGCTTACTAGCGCCAGTGGAGTTTGTTGTTTCGACAATGAGCAGACCGTTTTGCCGGGAAATGATACACGCTTGTGCCAGGTATGTGAATGGATCTTGCGGCTCTGACAGCCTGACCGTAGAGAACACCAAGTGAATCCCAGTGAAGAACAATGTGAAAACTTCCGGGGCACGAGCACAAAGGACACTGCAGCAGATGCGGGGTGACAGAATCAATGGAGCATATACTAACCAAATGCGACGTCCCAGGCCAATCACTGGTGTGGAATCTAGTCTGCGGTATGTATTAGTACATGTGCTCCCTACAATGCCATATGGTTCCACATATAAATCTAGTCTGCGAAATGTGGCGCAAGAAGACCGGAGACGATCTGCGACCGACGACAGGCCAGATCATGTCCTGCGCGGCAGTCAAAAAGGGTGACGCCGGAACCACGCGCCTATTCAGAATACTAGTGTCGGAATCCGCCCATTTAATTTGGTGCCTAAGATGCGAGAGAGTGATCCAAAGAGAAAGACCCAGCGTCAGACCAAGAGATCAAGAACCGTTGTCCAAGTGACGGAGCGGTGCGGACCCAGGTTCCATACAACGTGAGTGGACAGTGTTCTAATCCTGATTCCTGGAAGCAGGCCTCACTGAATAAATCGCACGGCTTTTCCTAATGAGGCAAGTTGTTGGATGTCTTTTCTGTGCTGTACCATGCGATCTCCAGGCGGAAGGGTTTTTAAATGGTCCGGTGTTGCTAGAATGATGGATGAATCAGGACCTTCTGACATAAACTAAGTGAGACCTTTCTATTGTGCCGATGCCTTTTGAGGGAAGGTCGAGATCCCCGGTGCTGGATTTCGAGCCTCGGGTTGGACCCTACCACGACAACGTCGCTACCCTGTTACTCGCCACCAAGACTTCAGCTGTGAAGGCGTAAGTACACTGCCGACTTTGCTGGGTCCGGCAATTACCCCTATTTCACCAGCTAGGACCTGCAGCACCTTTACCGCTAGCTGCTAACCGCAAGACATTCTGGTCCTTACGTGCGACCCAGGTCCTGGTTCGACATTTCTGATTTCATTTTCTTTCGCTGTCTGAAGTGATATTTTACCACGCAGCCAGTGTGGTATCAAGAAGTCGTGTCGGTGTTTTGAAGGCGTTGGACAAAAGGAGATGTGTGCGTATAATAGCGGTACTTGCATTGCGGCATTTGGTGCCCTGCCCGGCGTCGGCAACCCTGGCCGAATCCAGAATCATGGTGGGTCACACAGGCTGTCCACCGTGCATGCTTTAGATATATCTGGTTTTCGGCGTCCCCGACTATATATCAGCCCGGCGTCTTCCACCTTCTTACAGCCATGGAAGCCTCACCTCTCACAACCGCTCCCTATCCACCAACTGAAATCTGGAGGCTTATATTCAGGTTTGCGACGGAGTCCGATACATCCTATGACATCGACTATCTCCCATTCCAGCACATCCAGGAGCTTCGGGAAACCTCCGATTCCCAGCGGCACGAGTCTCTGCGACTGCGGACATGCAGATCCCTGATGCTCGTCTCACGACATTTTCGCTGTGTTGCAGCGGAGTTTCTGTACGAAGACGTCCGAATTTGTGATCAGGAAGGCTTGGCCAGCGTAATGGCCGGTCTTACTCGGTCCGTCAGGGAGGCCGGCCCCAATAATTTCGGGGCCTACATCAGGCGGCTGGAGTTACCTAGCCGCCCCAACAACTTCCCGCTTCAATCCCAGAGCCGCCCTTTACCAATCCACCCCATCCCATGCGAGCCCGACGCCATCCATCTCATCGATATTCTCCGCCTCTGCCCTCGCCTCGAAATCCTCGTCCGCCCCTGTCTGCGTTTGGACGCCGTCAGCATCATGTTCTGGGCCAGTCTCGTCAAGACGGCCGTCGAAGGATGCCTTCCCCGTCTGATGCGCTTGGAATGGCACGAGAGCGAGCTTGACCGGCACTTCTACGGAAGCGACCACATTGACCGCCTCAGAGAGATTGTATCGCAGGCACCCAATCTCCGATACTTATTCCTCTCCTCCGACCGCCAAGACGCGCTGGCAAATCTCCCTCTCCCCCCTTCTCTTCACACCCTCCAACTAAACCGTTCGCACTACCATCCGCACAACGTCAAGCGGATCTACACGAAACCGCGGCATACTTGCGACGTGCCTAATCTTCGCAACCTCATACTACACACCACGCTCTCCACGGCCCAGCTGGACTTCATTGCCACCGAAGGACGAGAGCTCCGTGTCCTGGAGCTAGCATTTTCACCACAGGTGGTATTCTCGACCAACCAGATGCAGCGGCTCCTCAGCCGCTGTCCGAAGGTCGAGAGTTGGTCTACTACATTGGTGCGCCCGAGATCTCCCCCCTCACCGCCTTCCAATGCCCTTCGGTAAAACGCATCCGGCTTAAAATCGACCGCGATGAATGGAACGTCCGGTAATGCGGAGCCAGGTAGATATTCTGGAGGGGAAGTCGTTCCCTGAGCTCCAGGAAATAATCCTCCACGACACGGCACGGTGGCTGGTGCGGCGTGACTCGGGGCGGGACCTCCTACGGCGCATGCTGCAACGCGGGTACACCGTCAAATATGGCGATGAATCATCTGCCCTCCTGCCCACATAGAAGAACTCTTTCTCGTATGATTCCGTCTTCCAGATTCGATGAAGCACTCTAATGTCGTTCAGCAGGCTGTGTGCACATCCGTATCGCCATCATATATCTGTTGTCTCACTGCTGCCCCATATTTATGCCCTAATCTGTAGTATCATATCCTCACCGCACACCTTACGAATACAATAAACGAGCGAGGAACGAGCGTGTTAACGCTCTAGAACGACTACAATATACGGATTCCGGAGAGCAGTCACAATTTTTTTCTGTACCTGCCCGTCCCTTCAACAGATCTGCCTGGTATCCGATTGCACATAGATATTGCCGCGAACCGTACCTCCGGGGCATCCGTTTCAATTTAGGGCCTTCCGTCGGCAATATTTATATCATCTTCTGGGGCCGCTTCTTCGGGCAGGCCGGGAGTCTGTGGCTGACGCGTGTCACTCCAGTGCCAGCCTGCCACTGGGACTACATGTGTATATGTGACAAATGTCTCCCGCGGAGGTTCCCTGTTCTTGAGTCCATTATCGCCGCACCCCGACTGTGCCCGGCACAACGCTCTGCTTCCGCCTTTCGGCAATACTCGGAACTCGGCGGGGTACGCCTCGCCTGCATGAGACTCCGCTGTACCGAGATATTACACACCACCGAATAATCCGAAATATCAGAGTCTTCCAGGATCCGCCGAGCGCATATATATCTGTGAGCACAAAAACACCCAAATTTCCGCGTTCGTCGTGCTGCCCATCAAATCATCACCGCCTCATATACGAGAACGCCATGATCGTGGTTGGCAGAGTCCAGAATTAACCCTCACTCCGCCCTCCTACTGTCCGCGTGCCCTCATTGGAGACACTTCAGTGGGATTACGTGCATGGCATCTCTGTATCTGCCCGAGGCCCTCGGAGGGCTCAGAAGTCAAAACTCAACCCCGCGTTACTTGCGATATGAAAAATCAACGCTTCGCCGCGAGGGAGGATTCAAAAAGAGAAAGCCGTGATGATCGTGCGGGTATTCCTATAAGGTATGGGTATGGAGGTCAAATGGCGGTGCTCTATTTTTGAGTGTATTAGGCCTCAGTCGCCGAACGTGCGTGAGTTGGAATGTACTGATGTGTACTTTACTACTTTCAAAGTTTCTAGAATGTAGTCCAACGAAATCCCAAGATCATTGGATTCAACACATGAAATTTGGTGAGAGATGAGAGAAGCGAACAATCCTGGATCGGTTCACCTGAAATCTGGAAAGGAATGCAGCAAAAAAATGCCCAGCAGGAGGTAGTCTCGTATAAACAGACACTACAACAATTTTCGTACCTCGCGTGTTGTAATCTGTCGATTCAAGATTAGCTCCGTCGGCATCTTGTAGGTTTATGTATGGCTAACCACCCATATATTCCTACATTTTTTGTCTTCGGTAGACTCGTCGTTCATGTTGTGGACCTCGCGAGTATAATAAATCCCCCCCCCCGGATAAGTTTGATTGGAGGTCGACCTTGTTATGTAATTTTAAAATTCTCGGGACTCGTTTGCGCGTCTAGAGCATGCGTTTTGGTAGATTAGTTGTGGATTATCCTACAGGATGCCAAAATAAGTCCCTTTTGCATCCACTTTCCTCGCATGGACCTTAGAACCGCGATGCCGAAATTTGATGGGCCGAGCCGACGGGTATTTTGTTCCTTGCAAAAATGACGAAGAACAGAAATTGTGGAGAGACAAAGCATCTCAGAGTTTTATTACAAATTGTTTGGCCTCCTAGGATTTGTGTTGGCTGCTGGGAGCCTCGGACAAAAATGATGGATAAAGCAAGATCTCTTCCGATGTCGGAGCTCTCTATGTGAAACTCCGAAACCGTGACTTGCCGACATCGGCACAGCCCGGGTCGGATATTTCAAGCTCGGACTGATCACCGATCCCAATTCAGATTCCTGAGACCTTCCTGCAACCCTCCCGCATACACGTCGGCCTCAGAATAGCCAAGTTGCGGTCTCTGCTCTTTGCCCGACCGCCCATTCCTGAAATCGGTTACTGTATAATTACATTCAATTCGACCGGGGGTGTGACGCGTGACCCGAATTACCAGTTCGACCATTCGACCAGGGCCGAGATTTCGCGTGACAGAACCGAAATTTTCGACCACCGGAACGAAAATTTTCAAATTTACACGTCGCGGAGGAGATTTTGAGCAGTTTTGACGCCTGCGTGACGAAATTACATTCGACCAAGGGGTGGGTGATGCGTGAAAAAACACCAATATTCGCCATTGACCAAGGGGGGAGTGATGCGTGACGGTCGAATTGAATGTAATAATACAGTCCCTTCCCACTGCGCTGCAGAACAATGGGTTTCTGGCAGTAATGGTGCGGTCCGATTGCGGTCGACAAGCTTTCATGGATAATATAGGCGTGGACCCCGCTCTCCACAGGACCCTCTCTAGGTGTAATATCAGTCCGGATCCCACTCGACACACAACACCGTCTGCGTGCAATTTACGGGCAATTTATCCTAAAAATTGGTGGTGCTTAAGCCATTCTTTCGGCTGTTAAGTGGGTCTCCAAATTCTAGAGTGTTCTCTCTGCGTCGGGGGACTATTTATACCTAGCCCTGCGTCTCATACCTTCCCGGCAAAAGAAAACAACCTCAGCAGCTCAGTCGTGCTTCCTTGCTTCCTGAGGAATATATGCTAAATATATGCCGTTCTACATTCCCTGTCGGTCTCCGCTTCGTCTATTTCTCTCTTTCTTCGACCCCGCCGTCCGCCGTTGAGTGACGACGCGTCCCCCGAATATTTCATCGTAATACGCAGTCACAGTCAATCTCTGATAGGCCTTGCGTACACGCGTGCCGTGGCGTGCAATCCCGTAATCTGCTGGTGCAGTCAAATCAGACTCGAATGAATCAGATTATGCAACACTCACCTGGGCAGACGGAGGCTCTGCGCTGAGGTCCGTTCGAAATTCCTGCCGGGCTCCAGGGTATGTTCAGCTGGCGCCTTATTCATTCATTCGCGTACCCCGGTGAGCTCATCCGCGTACCCAGGTGTTCGTTCATCCGCGTACCCCCGTGTCCGCAAGCGAGCCGTCTCAATGTGCAGAGCGGGAACGGGGGCTGGTTGCACTGCGCGAGATGAGTGTATAATCAGAGCTACCGTGAGTGTAGCACGCACACGGCTCCAACTTCCATGTTCTTTTTTATTCGTTGCCCGTCTCCTTCCTCAGCATATCCCCGCCGACCTCCCTGCCATCCTCGAGCAGGAGTTTACTCTCCGAGTTTGCCATCTGCGATGATATGCCTACTCCGGGACTGAGAGCGGAGCTGAATAAAGAATGTACAACAACACCTGAGTGCTCAGAATAGATGTGGTGTGTGAGGTGGATCTAACATGTTCCGATACCGATCAGGTAGGTGAGGGGCTCCGGTGATGTGGGCAGCGGCGACGGAGGACTGATACGGAAGGTGTCGGGGACATGGGCTCTGCGGCTTCAGCACAAACAGTGTGCAACAGGGACTCGGTCTTCAGCGCTAACATGGCGCGACGGGCTTCAGCACTCGGCGTGCGCGACGGGGGCCTTCAGCACTCGGTGTGCGCGGTGGACTTCAGCACTCGGCGTGCGATAGGGACTTCAACGCAAATGCGTGATGGATGTGGACGATGGAGGACGGAGGCAATATGCTTATAGCAATGTGCAGTGGAAAGGAGGAATGAGATCTATTGCAGGGGTGCAACAAAACTGAAGTACATGGTAAACTACGAAGGCTTTTATAGTAAATGGGTGGGCTCCAAAGGGGATATGTAACTGTGCAGAATGGGCTGAGTAAGGCCGAGTAGGGTGAATACCCGAGGCTTCGTAAGCTGGTCGAGTCATCACTCGGTGCTTGGTGCTCGATAGTGCTCGGTACTTGCTCGGTGGTGCGAGCTCGGTATCCGAAAGGGGAATTGATGAACCGTGTGAACTCGGTACTTATTCGGGTTTGGTGTTGCGGATTCCGCGTGCAGAGGGAGCTGCTGCGCATCAGCGATAGATCACAGCCAACGCATTTCTCACGTCGCGAGTCGCGCTTCCGAGGCTTCGACGTACATGGTCCGGCGCAGTCGGGAATTGAACGTCGCAGGCACGCCACCGATCGACCACTCGTCGTCGGAACTCACGGTGCTGCTCTTCCTGGTGTCTTGCTGCAAACCTAGTCAAGCTCCAAACCTCCGCCGAGGCGGGGCGCAGGGCTGGGATACCATTTACATGATTTATTCCCGCTACCGTAAGGTAAGGGTCTTATGAGAGCCCTAATTTTTGCTTTTGGCCGTGCATCACATTTTCGTCAGCAGTTTTAGCGTAATCACCTTTTATCTCTGCCAAAATCTGTTGGCCAACTCTCGGCTTGCACAAGCCGAGCCCATGGACGGTGATTCACGACTTGAATCTCATAATCCCGCTTATTCTGCTTCTAGAATGTTCTCCGAAGGACCGAAACTCCGCCAAAACGTTTCGGGCTGTTCTCCGCTTGCCAGTCAGTTGAAGTTTCTATTGTCTTCCACCATCCACCTCCGCGACCTTCTGCCCTCCTTTCTCCCAGCAGTCGTTGGTTTCTTGATTGATTTTGCTCCTCAATCTATCACCTCTGCTGTCCTTAATCTCTTGTCCGACAACAGTGTGCATATGAAGCCCGCGGTTATTACTGGTCTTGTCCTGGCCCATGAGGGAGCATGATGGGCTGTTGACCTTCTTCTGTTGTCAAACCATTCCGTGCGCGTCATGTATCCTCTCGGGCGTCGTTCAACCTGACGGCTGCCAACAAGTGACCTTCCTCTCCCTGATGTCTACCTGCCTCCGAACTTGAATTCACAGATTTGGGGTCGTCCGCCTCAATTTTCTTTGACCTCTGACGCGCATAACTATTTCTTCTGCTTTAATTCTGTCGAGTGTTGGTTCTCTTTCCTACTCGACGGACGGTTTTGTACGCCTTATCCTCCTCTCGGCTCGTCCAACACCTCCTTTCCGCCTTCCCTGTGTCCCTCCATTCGTGTTTCTTGCGCCATTTTCTTTTTCTCCTTCATTTTTTCGATTTTTTTTGTCCGACACTTCTCAAGTGATTCGCGTGTGCCGCTACATCAATCTGGCCTTCCGCCCTCCAACCAATTTCGTTTCGCCCGATTCTCGATCCCGGCCTGACTTGGACACTTGTGTTGTCTCCCCCCCCGACAGTGTCAACACGCAATTGTTAAGCTAGTGGGGGTGTGCCCGCCGTGCGTGGTTTTCCTACCAAGTTGGGCCCTCGGTGGCAGGGTACACTTTGGTGTGATTTGGAGTGCTTCTCAGCTACCAAATCAACCGCGTTCGGCGCGCCGGAGAGTGCACTGGCTTCTGGGTGTGTTTAGGTGCTGGGTGCGAATTTTAACCCAGTTGGTCGGCTCGAGTTACGGGGTGGATTGGAGTATGATTGGGCTTTCTTTTTTTATTGGATTCCTTCGACGCCGTTCCGCCGAGAATTCCGATCTCGGAAGCTCGCTGAGCCTGAGCTGTGCGATGCAGGTCGGCGCATTTTGGCCTCATGCTTCTCCTCTGCGGCCGGGAATACTTGCGTGGGCTATGGACGCCCTGGGAGGTGCATCCGTCCGTTTGCTGGGTGTGGATCTCGGGGCACGGGATGGGCTCGAGCCTTGAGGCGATTTTTCGATCATTGAAATTTAAGTCGTCTTCGATTTATACAAGATGTACTTCATCTTCGGTACCTTCAAATTCACCGTGTTTCAGCACGTCTTCTTCGTGTACAGTGCGTCCTACGCTCCTCTCCGTTTTTCACTCCTGATTTTTTCGTTTCGCAGCGGGAACAGTCGGTCGCTCACTCGAGGAGGTTCAAGATTTTCCGGGGAAACAATGGGAAACCGGATTTCGCATTAGAATTATTCCGGACATGTCGCGATGATTCAACGTCCAGTTGATTATATTATTTCTGCCTCTGCCTTCCATGAGTTGCCCTTTCACAACGTCAGCAATTGACCATTGTTGAATCCCGCGCCGCCGGGCGAACAGGCAAATCAGCCAAGTATTGATACCTCCCCACGTGTGATCTCTAGCACCTCGTCACCGGTGCATCCGGAAGCAATTTTTGAATGCCTTTGCAGTGGTACTCAACGTCCAATCGATGGCCTGATGCTTAATGATTAAGTTCTCCTTCAATGCCCCCGAAAGTACAGCATAGAATAGCTGGACGACGCAAAAGTCTTGATACCGCAATTGACTCGTCTCCACTCTTTCGATTGGACACAATGTGTTTTCAGTTTAATAGATCGAGCCTTAACATGCTTCAATATTTAGGTAGCGGGCCGTGCCGCTTGCCGGCGTTACAGCTTTATGACTTATTCTGGAGTCAACTGAGGGACCGCAGAGGTGGCGGTGGAGTCACGGGGCGGGCCGTGGTGTCGTGGTAGGGCAGACGCAGTGCCACGCCATCGCCTGACCAAAAAGTGGGAAATTAAATAAGCCCGCTGTGCGATATCATGAACAGACGATGAATCTACGGGGATTGAATATTAAATACCATATTGGTCGCACCGTAGACATGGCTTCCGTTTACGCCACCCCCATCTGCGAAAGTTAAATTGTTCCGACCCACGCTTCGCTTGGCATTTGCTCGATGGTCCGAATTCTTTATTTATTTATTTTCATCCTGTTATGCGGAGGGAATGGTGAGGTACAACGAGATTGTAGCCAAAGTACGAGCACCCCGCGTTCGAGGCATGCGCGCCCCCGTGGATTTTACATTACAACTCCACGCGCGAATCCTCTGTGTAACGCCCAACTCCGCATTCTTCCGCCGTCTTCCAACGCGGGAGAGCCCTCGTTCGAACCCTCAAACGGGGTACATGTACGTGCGACCGCGAGTCGACTCGGGAGGCGTCGCGCTCGGCGGCCGCAGAACGAAGACCGCGGCCCCAATCTTTCCTGATTCCCAATTCCACGCTCGAATCCTCCCAACTCTTCCCTCTTCCGTCGTCTTGCAGCTCGTGCGCCAGGACGCCTGCGTTCAAAGCCTTAGACGGGTTGCGTGCGCGCCAGCGAGCGCTGTGCGGAGACGGCGAGCTGAGCAGCCTGAGCTCGCACAGTGAATACGGCGGTGCGCGCATGCGCAGCACGGGCGCGGGCACACGTCGAGGTGCGGCGGGGCGCGGGACGCGGTGTGCATGCAGCACGGGCGCGCGCGTACGAAGGGCGGAAATTGATATGAATTGCCGTGCGAGAGGTGCCGGGGACGATTGCGCGCGCACCGGGGGCGGGATTTAGGTCTATGGGGTGTCGGGGTCGCGGGCCGAGGTTGCAGGCGCACGGAGGCATTCGCATGGCAGGCAACACACACTCGTGGGGTGGGGACACGGCGGCCGGCGGGGTGCGGCGCGTGGCCTGGCGACGGCAAGCGCACGCTCGGGACTCGAGTCTCGGGGAGGCGCTGCCGACACGGGCGCGGGGCGGGGACGAATGCGCCGGCGTCCGCGGGACGGGAGCGCGTGCCGCGCGCGGTGTAGCGAAGACGATCGCGAGGGCTGGATTTTGAGCTTTGGATTCGCCGGGCGGTGCGCCCGAGGGCTGCGACGCATCAACGAGGCGACGACACCCTGCACATACATATAAGTGCCACCACATTTGCCAATTCCCAATTCCGTGCGGCGCACGCATCGCCCGTGTAACGAGTGGGGAGCTCCGTATTTTTCCGTCGCGTGGGAGACCCTTTGAAGGCTAGACGGGGACGGGGGTGCGTGCGTCCAGCGCGAACGGACTGCGAGTGGGAAGGCGTCGCGCGGTAATGCCGAGCTGAGTCCGCGGGAACGAAGACGGCGCGTGCAGCGCAGCCCCTTGCTGGGCGGCAAGCGCGGGCATTTGCGTGAGCCGGATCGGGGTGGGGTGTACGCGGGCGCGGGCGCGTCGATGTGCGGCGGGCGGCGAGGGGTCTAGCAATGACCAATGCACGCTCGTGCGCAGAGGCAGCGGGACCTCGAGTCTCAGAGCACGTGGGATGCGCTGCTAGCGCGTGGAGATGCATGCGCCGGCGTCCGCGGGATGGGCGCGCGTGCCGTGCGAGGTGTGCTGGGGACGGTTGTGTCGGGTTCCGTGGGGCTTAAGCCGCACACGTGCGACAGACGGTGAGTGTACGGCTTGCGCGTGCGTCAAGCATAGAGGACGAGGTGGGTGGTGGACTGTGGAGGCGAGCGCATGCACGTCGCTATCCAAGGGAGCGGAGGACTCAGGACTCAGGATGTCGGTCGCGCCGTGGACGGTGGCGATGACGGGCGCGCATCAGATCCGATGACATATCGAAGCTTATGCATCAGCGTGACTTCCGCTTTAAGTTTAACCTCGCCCTCCCCACTCGCCGGAGTTATATACCCGCCGGTGGAAAGTCCGCTGGCGGCCACCAGTGCAAGAGGTGATTGATCTCTGGATCTTGGACTCTGATGTCAACGCCATCAATCAACCGGCGCCGCTCGGCATCCGTTTTCGGTCACGACCACGCTGGCCACTCTTCGCTCATCTTCTTCACTGGGGCTTGTTCTGCTGCTACTCCACGACTATATTCTGCTCTCTTTATGCTCTATGTAAATACATCATCGTCAACATTACTTAAACTGGCTCGGGCCTCGTTCTCGCTGGCAGGCTGTCGCGCAGCTGCTGCTACATGGGCGCGCGACGTCCGAATCACCCTGGACAGGCGCGGAGTCCCAGCGGGCGTTTGAGGCGCCGGGCGCTTCTGGGACGTCCTACTCTGAGAGTTTCCATCGGTACGGGGTATCAGCCGCCCTTCCTCGTCGTCTGTTATGGAGATTTCAGCGGCCAATATATCTCGACTCTTCTCTGGCATGGTTTGTGCCCATGTCCGGTGTTTGTCCTCCAGATGCCGAGGCATGTTGTACTTCCATTGAACATCCTTGCACAGAGGGCATCGGAGTGGGACATTGGTGCATGGCTTGGTTGCGCTCGGTTTTGCGGCGGCTGTAATCTGAAATGGATATGTATCTGGACAGGTCGAATTCACTTTTTTTCCGGTGCCAATCGCAACTGAGCAGGTGCCCTCTGAGATCTCTTGACCGCAAAATCCGCACGGAAATTTTTTTGCGACCTAATGTGAATCTGTCGGTGCACTCCACAACTTATCGCAATAAATGCTTGCCTCGGCTGTAAGATTTTCTTCTTCTACTCCTCGCAAGGCGAGAAGAATATGCTTTCCCATGTGGTTTTGACGATCCGGACCCGCAATATTCCTCTGGCAAACTCGGCAAGGGCGGCGATTATCTTTAGGAGCTGGTGCCGCCACAGAACTGAGGCAATGTGAGATCGTTTGTGTTGTTTTGTTCGCAGCTGCACAATAAATCATCAGACGAGAACCAACTGAAATGTGAACAACTTGCCGTCCGTCATGATGGCTTTGTACGGGTATCTACCCTCCTTAACAGGGCCATAAACCGGAATCTTCAACCGGATTTCTTCGTCTCGTACCCTCTCAAAAAGTTCTGCCCTCATAGTATCCAGCTGTGCATTAGCAAAGACCCAAGTCTTCTCCGAATCGGCATCTGCACTCAGAGGCATATCTAAGATCTCTTCCACCGTTGCTTGTTTGAGATCTGTCGAGAGCAGTGGGAGAACGAGGCGGCCGTTAACTGGTATGCTCAAATGACGCATGCGGGCGGGTGCATCGGCTGAGCTTGCCTGCTTGGCTTTGGCGGACTCAAATGCGACAAACTGCGTCACCTAGGCCCAGGAAATATCTGCCGAGGGCCCAACAAATGGGACAAGGGATAATATCTGTCCGGTTATTTCGTATCGAGTGTCTGTGAGGGAGATCTCAGCGATGGGGGCTGCATCGAGGTACGTCACAGGGCTGGTATTGACGATTTTAATGCCTGTGCATTGGAGGATGGCTAACGATACTTTAGATGTGTTGAAACACACCAAAGTTGCGAAGAGCCCCTGGATCTTGAGTAGATGCTCGTTGGCGCTCGATTTGGAATAAGTCTTGGACGTAATTCGATCCCAGCTGTCTCCTCCGATAGAGAGGTATCGGACTCGAAGCAATCGGTCCTGGCTCTTCCCATCGTTAATATCGAATGTGGGATCCATCATTGTTCGAATAACCGTTTTTTTGTGCACAAGCTTCCGTCCATCGTCGTCGAGCTTGATCCAGATGGAAGGAGGTTCACCATCTGTCGCTCCTTCCGCACGAGCAGCCCTTTCTGTTTCAAGAGCTACCCTGCCATCGAAAGCCAGAATGTTAGCCGCATCCAAAGTGTCATTGTCCGATGGGCTCGACGATGATTCCGGAGCATTGGGAGGTGGGATAGTGGTGGCGGAAGAATCTTCCAACGACCTGTCGACTTCTTTGGAAACACCGGGGTACTTCCCACCTTTGGGGCGCATTAAATCGACGCCGTCTTTCGCAAAGTGCGCCAGAAAATCCATGTCGCGTCCATATTTTGCCAAGATGGCCTTGGCTAACGCAACGGCAGCGATCCAACATGCCAAAATATCACACGACTGGGCGGTTAAATCACCGTCCCACTGAGCGGGGGAAAGATGATCGAGGTCGCGGCTGCGAACCAGCCTAAGCCGTCGGGCACGTCGCTCCAAATATGGATACTTTCGAAATATCTTATCCATACGCAATGCGGAACAGAAGCGTTGGCGCAATTCGTCAACTGCCATGTTTGGCGAGTGTCCTCCAATCATTCGTGACCTCCCAAATAGTGTCTCCAATACGTCGTCGCCCAGGAGGCAAAGAAAGACCTTGAGCATAGGGTTTAAGACCTTGGAATGGGCGATTTTAAAAATCGCGTTTTTGACCATGCATTGGAGGTCGCCGTAAAGTTGATTAGAGACAAAGTCCCCCTCGTGTTGTACGAAGAGTGCACAAGCAATGTGAGCGAATTTGACAAGGTGGGTTATCTGTTGTGAGAGCGAGAGTTTCGGGTTAATGAATGGTTCCACCAGAGCATCGAACATCTCTCCAAGAAGAGATAGAGCGCGGTGGGTATTCCTCTCGGACGGGGTAAATACAGAGGTATCCAGGTGTCGCAGATCTGCGACTAAACACAGAAGCTTCACAGCACGGGGAACATCTTGAGGATCTTTGGGATTTAATAGAGCATGAATGCTCTCATCCGACCAATCGTGGCCGGATAACTTCTCCAACCATTCGGCGAGGAGGGTTTTATTTATTACCACCCCGTTGACCAGCATACCCTGCACGGAGCATAGAAGGGTGCATAGCCCTGTAAATAATGTCGCATTTAGTATTTTGTGGCAAGGAAAAGACGGAACTTTACGTTTGAACAGATGCTTGTAATCGAAGTCCATCGTCAGCCCGCCATCGCCAGTGTAACGATTCAACCCGGCGAGTTCAGATAAAAACGGATAGAGGGGATCATCGCGTGGTAGCTCCCGGTGCATGCAGACGAGATAGAGTGCTGCTCGTCGCCTTGCATCGCCATCCGAGGCTACAGATAACAGAGGTCCGTGCCTTGCTTCGCCGAATGGCGAAAGCTTCCAGGCTTGTATAAGCTTTTGAAGGATCTGTGCGGACGATTGCCAGGACCCTTTCTTGCAGGTCGGCATTAAAAGGACCGGTTTCGCGCCATAATCGGTAGGGGCATGACGCGAAAAAGCGGCGACACTAAATTCCTTCCCAACATGAATCTCGTCTGCCCGAATAGCTTTCACCGCGTCTCCGATGGAGGTCAAGTCCGAGCCCATTTTGAAAGTTTTGAGTCGCGAGGTCGCATGTTCGCACAACCCCCCGATTTCATCTGTATCCTCCAGATAACACAACCGTCCATCACCTGCAATTTCATCCTGAGAGAGGGTATGCCCGACACGGTCGTACTCCCCCGGTTCTATGTCGTTGAATAATACTTCGATGTTTTCGAGAATATCTGAAACTTTGACCTCGCCGACAGTGATGCGAAGGGAGTGTTGTCGGCGAACATCGGCGATGGTGTGGCGGGATGGGAGCATTACGGGAGCCTTGTTCAGTGCGTACAGTGCGGCGCCGCCGCCCAGCTCGTATATTAGAATAGCGAGATCGATATCGAACTCTGTGTAATTGCGGGCATGATACTCCCCTTTGATTGCGAGGGCCGTCTTTTCCGAGGTTTTCGACGGACTCCAACCCTCTTTCTTTGCGTTAGAAAGGAGCCGCGACAGTCCGGGGACTTGACTGTTTGAAATGAGGTCGAACAGCTTTTTGTAATCATCGACTGATTTTCGTGCTCGTTTGAGATACTTCCAGTAGTTGATTTTCTACAGTGTAGTCGTGGGTAGTTAGAAGAAGTCATATTGGCGGTGAAAGAGAGCAAAGATAACCTTCAACTGCTCGGCTTTTAGATGTCGAGCGACAGCTGTAATCTTCGCCTCCATCTGGACGTGATTGAGTCGGCCAGTGGATTTCTTGCCAAAAGATTGCTGCGCCCATTTCTCGACTTTCGATATTGAAGAATCCAGGTTTGAACATGCATTGCAGCAGCCGTGCACTATCGTAGATCGGAAGCAGTCTGGTGCGCGGACTCGTATAATACAGGAAACAAAGTCAACGGACTCCAAGGAGTATCCGGGATTGCTTCGCGACCCGGGCTCGTGAATGGTGAACGGATAAGTGGTGAATAAAGACCCCACTTCCCACTTGAAGAACGCGCCGGGACATTCTCCTGGCTGATAAGAGACATGTACTGGGGATGGTGGTATCTGTGGATAGATAGTACCATTATTCCGGAGACTGATCGTGTCTATTCACACCATATTAGTGGAGTACATAGCGCGACAGTCGTGTCACATACTGGTAGCCTCCCGACATCTCGCACTGCGCAAATGATTGTCCATGGGTGTAGACCCCTGGTCAGAGCCATGTTTTATGTATGTAGAGCACTTGGGACAGAAAACCTCGCGTGTCCCTGCCCTCCAGTCGCCCTTCTCCTGGAGTGGCGCACCATTGCCGGAAGTAATGAACGAATTATGTGCAGAGTTAATTGCATTATTGGACAGACTATTTGCACCATATACAGTGTTAGTGTGCCATACTTGTTGCAGGTTGGGGTTCCGACGATCGAGAGACGCGCAGAGCGAGGAGAATGCGAGCGGAGGAAGCGAGACGCGTCGAGTGGCGCGGCGCTGTAATATTGACGGCCGTTGACAAGCCGTTGATGATCATTGCCTTTTCTGGGGGGGGGGGGGTCGTGGGAAGGAGTCCACGATCCAGAGATCAATCACCTCTTGCACCAGTGGACACCGTTGGCCTTTGGCGGCCGATGGCTGATATCATGCTGCATTGTTCCGTGATGGATCTCACGGGCCGGTGGGTGATCTCCGATGATCTCCATCGGACTTTGTCGGCCTCGGCACCTTCTTAGCGTTGGGCTTTGCTCTCGTCCTCCACTGGTTTCCACTGGAGTCTACTGTGCCCTACTGTACCTGTTTCATGTCCATATGGATCCGCGGGATCCACTCGATAACTTATCACAAGATATGCCGTCGCTACGCTCCGGCTGATATGCCCGATCGAGCAGATCGCAAGTATATCCAAGGCGAGGTCAGATTCATTGAAACTATTGGGACGAGTATCGACTCTACAACCATTTACTGTAAGGAAACAAATTACGATCGTCGAAGTGGACTCTCTACTTCCACAAACTGGAATCACCCGGTCAACAGGGCACATCTGATTCGGGTTAGCCTAAGCAAGCGTGAACGGAAAAGAGCCGTAGCGCACACGGTTGTAGGTGTTGATGACCACGGTCTACGACGAGGGAAGGGTGTCTGGAGCGAGGACGTGCAATTTTCAACTGGGCTCTCTTTTCGTCCGTGTGAATTCGGTCTCTAGGAAGAACTGTGAGCGAGAATGAAGCAGGTTTGCACGGAACGTACAGACTGCTGGGATCGTCCGGGTCCTCGGGCTGTTAGAAATATCAATAAAAATCAAGGGGAATACAGAGTGAGTCGTTGGGGAACATTTACAGTTGATGTCGGTGCAGGATCTGGATCGGTGGTACTGGGATCGTCCGGGTCCTCGGGCTGTTCATGTTACTGGTGAGAATCAAAGGAAGTACAGAGGAGTGGGAAATATTTACATTCCGTTGGCTCAGCATCTGGATCGGATGTGCTCGTGGGCGCACCGTCCGGGCTCTCAGGCTGTTCATCTTCTCAATCGACCAGAATATCAATGAGTCGTGGGCGACTCACGCTCGGCGTCACCTGCTGATCCGCGGTGCTCATACCAGTAGGAACGGGATCGCTGAAGGGACCACCGGTCGCCGTTGGCATTGCGGTCGGAGCGACGCTACCGACTGCGAATGTGAATGTGAACGCGAAAGCGTATGAGGTCGGTGCGTGCGCTTCAAGGTGCTCGTGGGTGGAGCCATCCGGGTCCACAGGCTGTTGAAGTTATCAATAAGAATCAAGCGGGATACAGAGGAATCGGAAAGGCATACAGTTGACGTTGGATCGGACTCGGGATCTGCTGTTCAGGCTGACGGACTTCATTAATTAAGGAATCTGGAATTTCGATTGAGGACTCACGCTCGGATCAGTGGTGCTCGCTCGGATTGCTGGATGGCTCATCACTCGCCGTTGGCGATGGAGTCGGAATGGCGGGGAAGGAGGTGGGTAACTGCGACTGTGACGTTGCCAGCTGGGAATGCAAACGACAACGATGATTTCGGTGCGTGTAATGCGAAACGTGGACCGTTCCACTTACTGAGATCGATTGTACGGGTGTGCTCCGACTTGCAGCGTCGATCTGTGCACATACACGTACCCTTCGGTCTCACTCTGGAGGAGGAAGAACGCGAGACGCACCGTAACGACATGCGCCGCCTGATCTCACAAAATGCCCATGGAATAACTCAACACAGTGTGTATGAAGGAGGAGGGACGCACCGTGAACGGGTCCGGCGTCGGCATGCCAAATATGAGCGTGATACACGTTGTATACACGCCTGTCAGCAGGAATCCACTCGAGGCGAGTGGAAACACGGAGTCCGTGGGCGTGTTGGATATTTCGGAGGATGTAACGAACCCCCCTCCGTTGCTGACCTCGTTGATCAGCACGACCGTCGGCGTTCGGGGGTGTGAACTGGGCCCTATACCACCGCGCGTCAGATGGAATGAGTAAACAGAGAGCAGGGAGCCGGTTGAAAGTAGATTGTTCCACAGCCGATGGGAGTAGGCCGGATTTTAAAAAAACAGGACAGACATTGGGCAGGGTCAACGACCCTCTGCTCTCAAGGGTGATTGTAGAATAGGCCTGGTGCCGATGGCACTTGCCTGAGAGTGGCCAGTCAACGATAGTTCACAAAAAGGGTAGATAAAACACAAATTCGAAGGCATACCTTGATTGACGTACCTGGACGAAGCCTGGGGATTAGAGGGAAAATAAGTGACTCGGAGTGCACGAGCTGAATTTTAATAAGCATCTGTCAGATCTTCCGGTTGGACAGTCGAATCGAGTGCGGGGGATGGGATCCTGGATTGAAGAGAACTGAAGACTGGGGAGATAACATTGAACGGGTTGGACGCACCGTAAGTAGTGAGATGCTAATTTGGTGAGCAAAACTGCTTCGTCGACGAAACTGTCTGGTTTAAATACTAGCTAGCAATGCTGCCGGTGCGAGGAAAGCAGTACATACATCTGGTGACTCGGATCCTTGCAATCTTGAGCGCTGGTCCGATTCAATCTAAACTCAAGAGATACGCATCAGCCTGATATCCAGGGATGGGGAGGGAACATCGACTGAGAGGTGCGCGGTGGATGAGGGGTGGTGGAGTGAAGAAAAGACGGAGAGATGCACGGATGTCGTAGGTGGATATTAAACGGGTGCTCTACTGAACATGCGGCTGAATAGCACGTAATGAAGCAGGCGCCTAAAGCTAGTTTGTGATCTCTGAAAATAACCGTGGAAGGCCGCCCACCAAATCAGGTCATGCACGTTTTGCGGACGGCGGGAGGTGCAATCCAGAGGTGCACCAATGAAATGGGAAATCTTCGCTTCAGCGACGGAATGCGGGGCAACCTATGAGTCTATAGCGGGAGTTTCAGTCGGCTCAGGAAACTTGAAAGACAGAAACATTTGGGAGCTCAAGGCATTGATATCCATCGAGCGAAGGGTCAGCCGGTCAGTGAAGGGTCTTCTGGTTTGTACAGCCATAAGAAGTACGCGAGCTAAATGGCCATCGAAGCAGGTTGCCAGCCATGAGGCGGACGGGGAACTGGTGGCCAGGCAATCGGTGCGGCTTTGACTTTTTTTATCCTGCGGCGTTGAGAAATATCGGATGTAGAAAGGCGAGGGGAACAAAAGGGGGTTGACAGCGATTGATGCCGGAGTGGTGCGAGTAAGTTAGACGCCGATGAGAACGACCGGGGCATGTCGGAACAGGGCAAGCACATACAAACTGATACGAACCATCTGCTTATAATACGAGTAATTCCACATGGCCACCGGCCCGCCACCAACTATATATTCCCTTTTCCCCCTTCGCGCCTTGCCTGTCGTATTCTTCCTCCCACTATGTCTGATTCAATTGCTTATTCCGACCGCGCACTTCGCAAAAAGCTCAAGCCCGAACTTCAGGCTATTGCTACTGCGATGGGACTGGATACCACCCAGCAAAGGGTGTCTGCATCAGGAAAAACCTCCTTCCCTAAATTACCTCCAATTTGGGGTAATTTGGTGAGTGGTTCCCAAAGCGGTCCAACTCAGGGTAATTAGCCAAATTGTCGGCATTTCCTGGATTTGTGTGGGGTCTTTTTTTTTTTGAGCTTATAAGCACCTAAGTTGAATGGGGAACAATTGGTATCAAGCCCACAATATATATGTTGGGGGGTTAATATGGAAATCAAAGACTAGTGGAATCAATACACGCCGTGAGAGGGAAATTTTTATTATAAACTCGAATTTGCTCCAACCCTAAACTCCGATGTCGCGCATCAACGAGCGCCGTTGGATCAAAGCGTTGAATAACAACGCACGTGGGCGCGAAGCGTGGTTGGTTTTGATCATCAAGAGATCATCAAGATGGAGGCGACAACAACATCAAGCATCTTTCTTCCTTTCCCCCCATGTCCTCCCGACGTCCTCCTGCCATCGCTCTCGTACCTCGTCTCTCAGCATTTTAGCCTGTAGATAGTCAACCAATTCTCTCTCTCTCTCTCTCGGAGTCTCGTATCTCATCTCTGTTTATGCCCGACTTTTGTCCCTGCCTTTTTTTAGGACCCCCACCGTCTAGGTGCACGCTAACATTGCTCTCTCACAGGTGGTCGACCCCCACAATCTCCCAAAGACCGTCAGCAAGGAGCGCTCCGCCAGCAAGAAGACTATTATCTACGCTGTTCGCTTTTTTTCCCACCGGCGACTAGTACGTGATCTTTCCATCTTTCCCTCCTTAATTTTTTCATCCTCCCTCCTCCTTTTTTCTTCCCAATCATGCTCTTCCTTCCCCCGTCGTGCATCTTACTGACATTCCCATAGTGTGTGGCTCCCGCCCAAGGAGCTCAAGCGCCTCACCACCACCGATATCAAGGTGTTCGTTGGCAACGCAGGGACGGGGCGCAAGAGCAGGGACATGATGGAGGGCTATCACATGGTGTGTTTCTTTCCCTCCTTTTTGTTTCTTTGGTTTTGCGGCGGCTTTGCGTTCCCCGTCGTCAATTCTTTCAATTCCCTTTGTAAGACTTGATTTTCCCCCGGATTCTTTTGCGTGGGCGGGGGCCGTCCAGCGCGGAGCGCTCCGGGTCGTCGCGTGTTCTAGGAGAGGCCTACGTGCCGGTGCCTGTCACACGCGCATGTCCCGCGAGCGTGTCGCGGGAATGCTCCCATGGTTGTGGCATTGGGGTGAATGTGGGTGTGCGGATACGGTATAGGATAGTATAGTAAATATTTTCTGTATCATACATCATCATTTAATCGACATGCTCTTATCGTTCTACTGCATTTGTGAGGAATATGAGTATCCACAAGAGCCCTGGTGCATACCAAATCCCGCGATAATCAAAGGCAATGCAAGGTAATTTACCTCCAAATTGGAGGTAACTAGATAGCAACGTTACTAGGAAGGAAATCGTCCAAAGCGCCCATATTCAGCCCAATTTGGACTGTATTGGAGGCAATACGGCCACATTGCCGAAGGAGGTCTTTCCTGATGTGACCTAATCACATCCATCCAGGGGCATATGAAGGCCCGCCCAGAGATGGCGGACGACCCTAAATTTCTTCCCCTCTTCGCGCATCGCAGCGCTCCGAAAGCAGGAGGGAAGACTAGTGCTGACAAGGCTGCTGAAGAAGCTGTGGTGCCGCCGCAGCCTACAACCGGGTACGTCGTGTTTAATTCGATTGTTTGGCGATTCACTTATACATTGCAATTCAAGCGCGAACAAGACTCTCCTTGAGCGCAAAATCAAGACGGATCCGCCGGCCTTGTTTGAGCAGCTCGCACCTGGCAGTGAGCCTCGCTCCGCCACCTCACCCGAAGTGAAGGACGACGGAGATGACAGTGAAAGTGAGTTTTTGATTGCTTCTCAGTTCCCCGCTCACTGCTGCTTAGGTGATCTCTCCGACGGCGACTCTCCCCCTCCTACCCCCGTCCGCGATGAGAAACACGAACTTAAAGCGCCCAAAAAGGCGAGGGTTCTCCAGATTCCCAAGCACGAGATTCCCGGTGAGACAGGCTACCATGGTGATCATATTCTCAGCTGACCCCCTGCGCTGGTAGGAGTTGTTCAGGTCAATTTCTTCGACGAGAATGACCATAGTGCACTGCCCCGCCAAGTCCCCGTTCTCAGCGACGAAATCCCGATCACCGTCGTCGCTGCGGAGGATGGTAGTACTCACTTCAAGACATCACTGTCGATGCTACTGCCTGCTGCGATTCTGAACGACTCTCCAATCAAAGGTGACTATATTTCGTTATTTGCTTAAGCATTGGTCTCACTGGTTTTCCTAGAGCGTGGGGGTCGCATTTACCGCGCTAACATTCGCGGTGAACCCACGCACCATCACGTTGGCAAGATTGATAACATTTTGCTCGGGGACTGTCGTGCTCTGAACATTGGAGAGGTCAACGAGTATACTCTCCGTACATCGGTCGGGGGATCACTTCACTGCGATGTTTTCTGGGACAAGTCGCCGCAGGCTGTCGGGGGGTTGGCTACAAGCATTCCAGCGCCCATGGATGCCAGCGTGGTCCATGATACTTCTCAGGTGCGAGTCTTTACATCGTTCGAGTGTGGTGTTCACTCAAATTGTGTTCTAGTTGCCTCTCCCCAGTGCGGAGCGTCTAAAATTCACTGGCAGTGCCTCAGATGTTCCGTTGGCTATTGCGACGGATCGTGCCATGAACAACCCCACCGGAAAGTTGGCCACACCCGATGTTCGACGGGCCTTCCTCGTCTTTCTTCATGGCGTGATGAGGCTCAATTTTCCCGATCTCCTCGAGTTTGGGAAGCGCTGGCCACGCGCGAAAGCCGCTGGGATGTTGCTTGACCGTTTCCTCATGCAGGAGAACATTTTCGATCTGTTCACTGCCTGGAGTCGTCCCACCGGCGGATATACTGTTCCCACTGGTAATTTTTCAACATTGATTTCGGATTCTTTTGCTGAAAATTCGTCAGGTTACGAGAATTACACCGGAGTCGCCTTCACCAAGGACGACCTAATCGAGGCCGGCGGCTTCGGGAGTTCCAGCTCGAGCAGCACCGCCACAATTTTCGCTCCTCAGATGTTGGCGAAGGCGCCGAAGGCTAAAGCCTGGTATGAGAGCGGTGGAACAACTCACGATGATTTCTTCCGCAAGATGAAGACCGCGGACTTCAAGAAGTACCTGGATGCGGATCATCACGATCGTGCCAGTCGCCACACAGGCTCCCGTAGTCATGGCAGGCGCCGTAGCAGGTCGCTGTCTCTCGGCGAGGGGACTTCTCGCAAGCACAGGAAGTCCTCTCGCTCGGATTCAGGGGAGGACTCCGAGGATGACCGCCGTCGTGCGAAGAGGAGCAAGCGCAAGGCAGCCTCTGTTAACTCCGATAATCTTGACCGCGAGTAGCTTCGAAATTATGTAGTATACGCATCGCTGTTACGAGTCCCCAAATGGATTTCTTGTCTTGGCCTTCTCTTCGTTCTCAAAAGTGGATGTCCTTCACGGATAGGATAAGGCTTGATGCGCTTGACCCAAATGAGACCAAATACACAGCCCTAAGTAACTTGCTGATAACGCTCACGACGCCCTCGTCGATAAAATATGACTGCAACGGTCAGGGACCTCATCCTGATCCTCCAGCTGTTTTTTCCTAGCGATCTCTCCCTTCACAAGGCTCTCTATATTATTGGTGTCATTCTCTCGCTGTATCCATTGCTTCGACTGCACCTTAATCAACGGAGGCAGCCACACCAACCCTCTCGCACAGCTTGGACTACAGGTATCCTGAAACTTCTGGTTGCCGCATTTCAACAGGAAGATGCTTATCCTCCCATCTGGGCCGCTGGGGAAGATCGTGGAGAAGAATATGCCCATCGCATCTGTGATGAATTAACACCGCTATATATGATGCTTGGTCTTACTCCCCACGACCTTGCCGGTCCTTCACCCAATTCACCTTCCCAGTACCCCGAATTATTCTCTGCACGTCCCGACAGTCCTGTATATTTGTCCGGTCGGGGACAACAATATTATACCGACCCTACGACGACGTGTCGATTCCCAAGACCGTCTGGGTTCTTGACGAGTCGTTCCGCTGGTCGAAGGCAGACCTGCTCATTGCCCACTGGCACGTCCTGCCGCGCAGATTACCACCCGGACCGTATCACATACAAGGACGATAACACCCGCCGGCTCCAACGATTGGAGATGACAACAGATTATCTTCGGGTCTCGAAGCATGGAATCTGGGTTCACAAAAATATCGCTCTATCTCAGGAGAATTCTCTCACCGATTCCATGCCGGCTGGTCCAATTTTGCGGATTGGCTAAACGATTGTACATCAGACAGCGCCGAAAGTTTACATACCGGCAGTCCCAGCGTCTCCTCATCGAGCACTTCTCTCGCCGCCTCCTCCACTTCCATAAACAGGAGAATTTTGCCTGCGAGGCACATCCCAGCATTCGTTTACTCGCAGAAGCGGTGCGCCAGCAATTGGCGTCAATGGCGGTGTACTTGATGCCGGGATGACCCAGGGCTGCGCCGGCTGTACACATCTAAAGCGCTATCGCTCCGACCTAATCGCTGAGGGGCTATTCTCGACAGATCAAGAGGTAGCGGGACTGGGAAACGCAGGAATAATGCCCAGAATGTGGGTCGTTAACTCCAGATTTGTTGCTTTTGCTGACGACGAATCCTTTTAGAACAACCCTGATGACAATGGGGACGAGCTGCCTTTTCAACCTCCGCCACACAAGACGCACCTCCGCTGGGTCCCCGCGCGGTTACGTTCGACTAGCCGTTATGGATGGCAAAACTATCAAACACCGGGTGCGTTAATTGGCATGTCCAGCACGTTAAGAAATTGACCTTTAGCATAGAAATGTGCACTGGACGAGTGCGAGAATCCGCTGGCTAATTATAAAAATGGGCGGTTTTGCGAAACACATATCAATCTACGCGATATCTGCGGGATAGTACCATGTGGGATGCCAGTTCGCGATCCCGGTGCTCTTACCTGTGCGACGGAGGCCCACATACAATGGCAGCGTCAATATGAGAACAGGTTCTCTCGTCTCTCCTTTCCGGGGGTCAGACGCGTCATCCGCCGGCAGCAGGAACTGGGAGGTGCTCATGGTGTTCAGGGACCAGCGCTTCAAGTGTCCCTGGAGATCTAGGCGATACTCCTGGTGACCAGGTCGTCCATACGTTCAAGGCGAAATCGACCTACTGTCTACAGACAGTTCAACTAGCTTGCGGGTTTCCCATCGGGCTGGGGAAAATGCTACCGCTCCGAAAGCTCGCCGCAGGTTTTGGCAATTCTCAACCGAATCTGGGCCAATCATCCGAATTCGAGGCCTAGTTTCATTGCCTACGACGACGCCTGCAGCCTTCTCCGCCACATCGTCACTCAAAATCCGAATGACTCATGGCTCGCCACCACCAAATTAATTGTCGATGCTTGGCATTACATCGGCCATCGTGCAACAGATATTTTGAGCCGTCTCTGGTGTAATTCTGCACC
>JARKIE010000713.1:0-27942 GCA_029378255.1 Mycena rosella
TGAGGGCAGGTGGGGGCAAGGCCGTAGTGGTGGGGGGTGGGGTAGGGAGGTACAGAGTGCACGTCAGTGCATGGGGCTCACGTGGAGAGTAGTAGTCGTGAGGAAGCGGGGAAGGGGATGGGAGATGGAGGCACGGCGTGTAGGCCGTCGTATTGTAAATGTTGACAGAGCTTAATTCTACAATGGGCTTGTCCCAAGGAGACCTTCCTCAGACTTCTCATTCAGAACATTCAGTGTGATGTGTGCCTCTGTGCCTATTCTGTTGAAGGTTACCACAATCACCAGAAGGCTCACGAGCACCACCTTGTCTGCTCGAACACACCCGACTTATACCCAAGTATGTCTTTACAATATTAAGTTTGAATATTTGCTAACCATTTCTAGTTGAAGAGAAGCACCCTGAACTGGAGGGTCTTTATGACATGGTCACACATACTTACCCTTCCGGCATTCCTCTCCCTTCCCATTCGGGCCAGCTTAATTTTTCGGCAATTAGGAGGGCCTAGATTGCCTGGAACTCCCACATCAGTATCCCTATGGATGTTTGCGCAGGTATTTCCACCGCCTGGACCTACTGTGGGGAATGCCAGCTTGTGCATGCTTTTGAATCAGACCGCATTCACAGAAATGAGAATAATTTGTGCAGGGATGTGGGCCAGGGAAAAGTTGGTACAATTGTGCGGGGGCAAGAGAGAGCCGACACAAATAGCCAGCTCATGGTTTGGAAGATGTCTTAGTATATTTCGTAGTCCCGGGTTTTTTATTGTTTACAATTTTCCCTTTCAATTGAAACTATATAAAAATGCAATGACAAGAAATTTTATTTATTATTGACTACATGAACAGACCATCCATTAGGACAATTAGCTGAGGCAGGGCATGTGATGCGTCCAACATCTGCTGCTTTGCCCACGCATGGGGCATCTCCCTTGCACACACATTTCTTGTGGGGACCCCTTCTGTGCCGGGGATGTGCGTGAGCAGCCTGGGCATCTTCCTCACCACCAGACTGCTTGTCTGAGTCCTCTGGATCTTTGGAGTCGACTGCAGGGTGTTGTGCATGTGCAGGAATACAGATGACCAGCTTTGGGTGCTTCACTTCATGGGCCAGCTCCGACTTACCTTCTGACTTGCTGAGGTCAGGTGAGGACCTTTTTGCAGAAGCCATGGGTAGGTGTAGAGGGGATAGAAGTGGACACATTCCTGCGAAAGTGTAAGGGAGACACCACTCAAATGGCAAAATACATACACACCAAAGGGCAAGGTGGCTGAGCTCGTGGCAGATGCAATGGAAACATGACCGGATTGTCTTTGAGGAGTGGCTAGGGGCATGAACCTAAATTCTATACGCAGGAGTTAGTGAGGGTAAGGCTTGTGGTCAGTAAATTCTGACCTGGTAGTGTTTTGTCCAAAGCTAAGGACTGAGAACATTACAAGTCCAGAGGCTTGCTCGAGAACCTCCGGCGAACAGGGAGGGGCATGACAGGCCTACAGGGAGGAAGTGGCAACAGGTCAAAAGGGGAAGTCGGAATCCGCATGGTCGAAGGGCCTTGAGTGCCAGAACAGGCAGGGGAGCTGGCAGAATTTATAGCAGAGGAGAGACATGCCAAAGGTCCGGCAGAGAAGGATCAAGGATGGTGCCAGGGGCAGAGAGAGCAGCCAGGACAGAAGAGGCAATGTCCAGAGGGAGGGCATGTAGAGGGTGGTCATTGAGCAAGAAGGCAGGAGCAAGAAATTTTGGCGAACATCTGCCAGAATTCGATGCGACACGTCACACCAGCACCAGGTGTTACGGACCTACGGTGTAGGTATTTATTGCTGAACCTTTAGGTTTGGCTACCCTGGAGAACTTGGATTTCGGCCACTCTTGCTATATGTACAAACAAATTTAGTCACACAACATTGGTCATGGCAAAATAAAATCGAAGGAAAATAGGACAAGACCTAGAAATAAATCAAAATGTAATGGTATGTTTTTCAACTTCTTACCTGCCTGAATCCTCTTGCGTGACCCGTTTCATCGCCTGGAAACAAAGATATGCTCTGAGTTCAATTTTGGGTGTTAGTCATTTCTGCTTTGTGTTCGAGCCAGTATCCGGGTGTGGAGAATATTAATCCCCGAGATCAGTCACCACTTCATGATCTCGCCAGCACATTCTGCACCGCCCTGCGTCCTGTCATCCCTCCTCCCCACATTTATGTTCAGCTCAATACTGGTGTGAGTGGGCGAAAATAAATAAAAATGAAAAAACAAACGAAAATATTGCGGGGATCAATCACCATTACAAGCGAGAGCCCATGACCCTGCCAAATTGGGTCCAGCTCCGTGAGAGGATAGCAAAAAATATTTCTTAACATGTTGAGGTCACATCCACAGATGACAAGAAAATTTGGGAGACTTTTAATCAGCATTTTAGTCTCACAGCTGTTTTAAAGTGGTATCTGTTGGGAGGGGAGTATCTTATTGACTTTTCTTAGTAGCCCGGCAAGATACTGATGGAGTTCGAATATCATGATCCGACCGCGGCTTCCTCGAAACGGCAGTTGGTTAATGGCTGCTTCTCTGCCTCATATCTGCTCATTTCTCGATGGAATCCTACATTTCAAAGCTCAAAAAAATTGGTAGATGCCCCAACCACCCTCAAAGTGCTCACATGACTCTCCCAAGGCTGTCTGAAACATGGATTGCCAAGAAACGTGCCTTGTATGCATGCATCGAATTCAAATGCACTGATTTTGAGCTTATACTCCTTATTCTAGCAATTCAACCCTCAAATTGGACTTGAAAAGTTGAAGCCACTGTTTGTCTGATCCACTAGTGCAAGGCAGTACCTCAGCAATTCATTTCCTTTTTATTTCTCATGGAATTCATGCTGCAACTCATACAAACCCTCCGGATGTAGCTCCTGATGTAGACAGCTACATTTAAATTGATATTCCAATCAGCAGGGACCTACCCAAGCAAGAGAATGAAAAATTTGAACTCGCTTCCTTTTTTATTTTATTTTTAGCATCTTTGTTTTAATTCCTTTGTGCCTATGGCATATGGTAGAAATAATACTAGTTACTGTAAGTATCTGGTTGTTTTTGTAATGGTATGTAAATGGCAAGGGTGATCGTTCGTACTCGAAAAAGCATGCAATCTGTGGCAGGACGGATGTGTTGCAAAGAAACCGCTGGGGTATGTGCCAAGGCCTCTACATGTAACGTAATTGTCGGGTATAGTCCGTAGTAGAGAATAGTAAGAGTAAAAAGAAAGGAAGAATCTAATAGTGAAGAAATCTACTTATCGGCAGGTCGTTCGAGCAGTTCGAAGTCTCCGAAGATGGAGCGGAAGCGGCCGGTGCGCTGCACAAAGAGGAAAGGTCCAGAAGAAGTTTGGGATCAGTTAGGAGATGTTTGGAGTAGGTGGCTAGACGGTTGGATGTGTGAAGGATTTGCCGGGCATGGTTGTGGAGAGGGCAGAAATGGAGGAAGTGGTTGACAGTCACCTCGTGTAACCTGCAGCAGGAATTCGATTCCTATTGCAAGTAATCCGGCCAGCATTATCGAGCATGCCAAACCAAAACCATCACCATTTCTTTGCATTGTTATCAAATATATCTCTTGATGAACATGGATGTGATGCATCCTGTCTACTTGATAGTACTGGCCATGTTTACGAATATTTTACTTTCAGAATGTGTAGAATCACACTTTACTTTTTTGGCCGTAGTTGCAAAGCAGCTTTATCTAAGCGCCTTTGGTCCTATCCAACCCAATTGTTTTGGATCGTAGAATTCACTCTTCAAATTTAACCTTACACCCGCCTCGAAGAGGCCCGATCCCAAGTCATTTTTAAAGGTGCTGCTGATTGCACATCAAATGTCAAAAGCTGCCGCAGCTTAGTCTAGATTTCTTTGATGGGTTGATACCGGCGGTCGGCGTTAATGAAATCACATGACTTGCAAACAACACTACATACGCTCAGGACGCGACCACGACACATGCGTGCTAATGGCCGCACCATGGCTGTTCCTCACCGGTTTTTTGGTCTTTTTAACTTCTCTGGTCAATCCTACGGGATCTGGAAAGACAGGCTATCTTTCCTGACTCTAATCATCATGAAGTTCATTGCCGTCAATCCATCATTGTGTCCTGGTGAAACCTTTCCGAAGAATCCCGCGATTGTCGTGGTCTGCCCAACCAACTCAATAGAACAACAGATGGTGAGTCTCCTCGGCAATCAATCACTCTCATCGACACAACGTTTACGGCTCGCAGGAGGAGAATATGGCCAAACTCGGCATCTCCGCGCTAATGATCGACTCGGATACAGTTGCGGCTGCTCGGATTTTGGGCCGGGATCTTTGGGAGCAGGCCCGCGAAACCGTTTCAATGCTGATCCTCGGGCCAGAGCAGCTCATCTCGAAAGGGTTCCAAGATTCGCTTAAGCACGAGCCGTTCTTTGACCGCGTCTGTGCACTCGGAGTGGACGAAATTCATCTCCTCCTCATGTGGGGTCTTGCATTTTGAAAAGCTTTCACACAGATAGGTTTTATGTGTGCCTGCTTTCGCTCCGGCATCCCCATAATAGGGCTTACCGCAAAACTTCTGTCAGATCCGAAAGTGGCCGATGCCATCTTCAACATGCTTGGCGTCAATCGCAGGGAATTCTATCTCATCCGGCGGTCGAATTCACGCCACGACATTCAGCTCCTCTTCTGCACCCTATATTCCGGGATCGACGGCCTCTACTTTTCCGAACTCGGTTGGGTTGTCGAAAACCTTGACAAAACCATCATTTTCTGTGCGACAATCAGTCTCGCCTTCCGAGTTACAATATACCGTGACTCTCTCCTCCCCGACGGTGTCGATCGTACTCTTCGTGTTCGTACCTCCCATTCCATCAACTGGCCGGACGAAAATATGGAGACAATTGCGCTCTTCAAGACCGATCCCCGGTGCCAGGTCATAGTAGCGACGAATGGGCTTGCACAGGGCAACGACATTCCCGTCATAAAGACCGTGATTGAAGTTGGGGAGCCCGAGAGTGCTGAGATGTTCGTCCAAAAGCCGGGTCGCGGTGCCCATATCATAGATAGCGTGATTCCGAGCACGGGCAGTCGAATATGTCCGGTGGAATTTCTTGGCTATCACAACAAGGTCAAGAATCCATAGGAGCTTGGTTTAATCCACGGCCATTGGAACGTTAATCCGGGATGAAAGCAGAGATCATTGAATCCGGATTAATTGAGCTCAGGGCTTGACAGGCGGACGGCACTTCAGTAACCTTAGGGGCTCTGTTTAATCCGCGGCCGTTGTGTGGCGGTGCTTGTGCGGAAGTTGAACCAGATTAAAGATTCAAACACTGTTTAAACAGGCCCCTAGACAAAAGACCTTCAACACCCAGGCTCGAACCCAAGACCATGAGCTTTCCCGGAGATCAATAGCAACACACCATAAGCCACTACACCAAAGAACCCATGGGTGATGTTGCTCTGGAGGAGGATGTATGGGGTCAAATACACTCCGGACTTAACTTCACACTTTACGCCCACAACTGTCTCAACCCAACAGTACTCAAGACATTGTGAACATTCAGGTTGTGCTAAGGCAATCTTGAAGTGGTGCTACATTTAGGGTAATATACTTGAAATCATTCAAATGTACACTCCACAAAGGTTTCAGCAATGATCAGGTGAAATGGATTCACCAATGTCAGGATGAATCAGGCAGTGTCGGGATCCAACAATGATTAATCATGATTTAACAAGGATTAATAAGGATGAAACAAGGGTTGATCAGGATTAAACAAGGATTAAACATGAACTTCATGGATGATTAAAAGGGACACCATCTTTGAAAAAATACACTGAAGATGACAAAGTGCTTGTTAGATTGATATATCAGACTTCAATTTCTGGTGGTGGGTGTTCTCAGTGGTCAACCAGGCCACGCAGGACTGTGGTTATGCCAAAATGACTTCAGTGTCAAGGTGTCTTGATCCAAGTTGACTTAGAGAAAATTGGACACTGGCCAGGCCTGTGGCCAGTATTAATGCTAATACTCAGAGGCACATCATGCTGTCTTCGAGCAATGGTTAATGCTCGTGTTATTTTGTAGCATGCAATCTTTCCGCGCTGGGTTCGAATGACGCTGATGGAAGACTTTTTGGGTTATAACTGTGCTCAGTACTGAGTGATTAAACTTTGCATTAAACGCCCGCCTATGACCGCATTCATCCGGATTTGATAATCTCTGCTTTAATCCCGGATTAACGTCTCAACGTTCCATGATTAAGCAAAGCTCCTAGGGTTGCTGACAAGGTCATCGAAGTTGGGCAGTCGTTTCGCTTCCGCAAGCTCGTCGAAGTGTGTGAATATATCTTTGGCGCCGAGAAGTAATCTGGGAAGCTGTCAATTTAATTTCGGGTTGAACTGGACGAAATTGTCGCACCTCCAACAATCGAGCATGCGGCCATCCAATACAAGATAAAGCAGTTGTGATCCCGGGTAAAACTCGACTTTCTTCATGTTGGAAGGAGCCTTCGTCGTTGGCGGTAGCCTGATGGAGATGGAAATTTTGTCGGCGCCGCGTCGTGGTGGTATGCGGGGAGACTCCAGACTGTGGGGTTTCCGTTGGGAGGAAGGTGAAGGGTGTGGGTTGAGCGTTAGCTGAAAATCCAGTGTATGTGGGGGGTGGTGGGAGGCACATCCGCCAAGGATTGTCCTGCCGGGCTGTACATCATCATCCCGCTCATCGCGGACGAGATGGATGAGTTCCGGCAGTGGGGTGTGAATGGTACGACCCATTGCGACGTGGATCCGTCCGAATCCATAGGGAAATGCGCGAGAAACGCGCGAAGGTGGTGGAGGCCTCCGCGTCGAGAAAATGATGGCCAAGTCACGGGGCCTCGGACCATTCTCTCAATCGGGAAACACTTTCCTAATCCAGCGCGGCAGTTGCCGAACGTCGACCTCCGGTTTGGGATGCGCGACTACAATCAGACCATAATCAAGTTTTTTTTCCCACATCCTCTTTAAAAAAAACTTGTATTTATGGTCTGACTACGGGAGACTAGCCGCGGCTCGCTTCGCTCGAAATTAGACGATCCGGAGGTATCTCCGCAGTTTGATCAGACCGAAGACTACCAATCGACTGTCCCGTGTAATACACACGCGCTGACAACTCGGCTGATCGGCATTGGTCGGCATCGGCCCCTGCCGGCATACGATGCCAGCCAATGGGTTTCCAGCAGAGACCACCGGCTGATGCTGTAGCTCAGGCGCGGCTATTGCCACCGTTGGGTTCCGCTGGTTTTCGCCAGATCTCACTGGGTGGATCCTGCCATCAGTTTCCGTTGGTTTCCGGCGGTAATTGCTGGATGACAGCGGCCACGATCCTCTACTTGTCCATCGGTTTCCGGTGAGAACCAGCGGAAACCAATGGCCTTTGATGGCATTGGATGGGTGCCACTTCACACTTATGGCGCCGTCTATGTACATTGTTTATTCACACTGGAACTTAACTGGGATCACAATTGTCCTTGTCAAAGCTGATCTGCGTGCATAGGTGGCCAATGAACAATGGAATCCTTGGGTTGCCCCAGGCCATTTGGGTAGATCAGTGGCAGGAATATTGTTATAAAAGCAGACTGAAATTTATTAGAAGCTCCGGTGCACCCCCTCAGCCACTCCATACAGAGCCTCTCAAGTCGAGATGGTGTGTTGTGTTCCTGAAAATACCCCTGGACCTTTCAACAGCCCTTTAAATGCTGAGTTCCCACCATGAATAGTATGTGTCACCGAAATTAATGGTGGGTGGTAGCCGCTGCGGCCGTAGATTGATGCAGTCACTCGCGCCAAGCGACGCCATGTACCGGTTGCCCTCATCTGATTTCATGGTGCCACTCCGCATTAAATGACAGTACCCCACAAGTACCCCAAAATATTAAGTTCTCATTCAATGATAGACACAATGAATTTGAACAAAATTATTCCTCGCCACATTGTCTTTAATCGCCGGTCACCTCTGCCCAGAACTCTTCCAAGAGTCCCAAGGTCTTGTTCTACACTCGCTTTCCCGCTCTCTCGCCATGAATCATCATCAAAACATGGATGGAAAAGTCCTTGTTGATGTCAGATATTTGCTGCAGCTGTGATTCAAAGCCGTTGAGCCATGAGTTCAATTGCTCTGCAGTTTCAGTGTTGAATGTGCGGATCTGATGGCTGGTCCCATTGAGATGTGTGCAGTCAACAAATACATGCATCATTGTGGCTTCAACCACACCCCTGTTACCCCCGACGGCCGTGTACTGCGGCAGAATGGACACTCATACTCGAGTGAGTGTTGCAAGAAAAGTCAGTGCCATTCCCGTGAAAGACGAGTCGGCGGGACTTAAAGTGTTTTCTAAAGAGATATTGTGCTTGGCAGTAGATGAGTTTCCGCCGCCAACACGTCCAGTGGTCGCCGGCGGGATCCAGCAGAATACGTCGGATCCCGCTGGAAATCAGTGGCGGGCCGGGGCTAAGGCCCGCGGTCCGGTGACTTCCGCTGGTGATTGGCGGATCCCGATGAGGCTGTTGAGACACAATGGCATACAACGGCCATCGGTATTCGTCATCGGCCGCCGATATACGCTGGCGGCCGCCAGCGAACTTTCCAGCGGCGGGTATATTACTCACTGTCCCCTCTTTTGACCGGAACGTCCACCATGGTTTTGACTCGTCGAGCACACAAGGCGATATCGCGATGGCTCCCCAACGAAACCATCACAGAGATAGTCCAGGCTGCTCCGCGCTCGGACCAAGCCTCACTCTGCCGTGTTTCCAAGCTGTTTCGCGACCTCTGTCTCCCCATTTTGTACCGCGTCGTGGAACTTGAGGCTGACGCCTCTGTCGCGGATTTCGGTGCCACCGTCCTCTCAAATGCTGCTCTGACGGATTAGTGCGATCGTATAGCGTAAATCTCCCCAGGGCCGGCATGTCGATGGACGCCGCGAAGAGCTTCAGTCCAATACTAGTGGATTCGTCAAAAGCCCTTGTCCGACTCGAGGCTTTGTCCATCAGCTCTATACTCTTAACAGACACAGATCTTGAAAATTTGTTCCGTTGGACATTCCCCCATCTTGTGCGGTGCAGTTTGGGCACCGCGAGCAGTCATTGGAATCGCACGGAGGAACAGGGCTCGCTCGCATCCTTCTTGATTCGCCATCCCAGGTTGAACAACATCCATATTCCAAACATCCCCCACACTCTAAAACGGTCCTCGACGTCGGTCCGCATTCCGCTGCTCCGACTACAGCAGCTTGTATGCCCATCCAGAATCATTCCTTCCATAGCTGCCCTCAGACTGAAACGGGTTAAACTATACTGGAGTCATAGTGGCCTCGACGCTGTCGAAAACATTTTCGTCGGACTCAAGGCGATGATCCCCAGCGACGTCCCATTCATTTGTTCCAACGACATTTGCGATAAGATTTTTTCCGCGGTTGTCGACTCCTTATCGCGGAATCTGCCTCATACAAGGACACTCCAGCTGTGTTTGTACGACTCCCCCGCATGGAACGTACGTTTCTCCTCGGTTGTTCGACTCCGGGGCCGCGCTCACCAACCTGCCTCGGCCCACAGGAAGTAATTGGCCATCTCAAGAATTGCTTGCCCCGCTTCACGGGCCTCGCATTTCTCTCGGTGCACAACAGCAGCTGGGTCATACCCACTCGAAACGAAGAGGAAGAAATTAATGTTCTGGGTGATGCCTGTTCGACATTGGAGGTGTGTCGTCTGGGTGAGTGATCCTATAAGCCTGTATGATGGATTGATTCTGACATCCTGAAGATCGACGTGCTTGGAGGAAAGTAGATGGGATGTGGGAGACGTATCCTTTGACAGATTTCGACGCGCTGGCTGGTCTCGAGTCGTGGACTCTTTGATTTTGCGTTCAACACCGATTTCGCTGCCATAAAAACTTGTCTATATATTCACCACCGGCCGATGCGCGGTCCAAGATTTCTTGTTTTACCAGTTTCTACACTTTAGTACTGGAAGATTTCCTCGTCCGCCGATGGGGTGATTGGTAGCGAATGCACCCAGTTGGCTTCCGAGTCCTTCGTGCGAAATAAAGGGGGGCATTCCAATGAAATAAATCTAGAACCCGAGTGTCTAGCCGGCCGTCAGAGAAGCAACGATTCATCGCGGCACCGATCATTCAACTCTGAATTGAGATCCATGTTGGTGTCAACTCGACTTACCAGCCATTCATAACTTGTACATATTCGTGGGTGTGAGACATTTCTTGGGCAGGCGCACTTCCATAGACGGGGGTGAGGTGATTTTTTGTAGAACACCAAGGCCAAGCATTTCACACCGTAGGTTACAAATCGGATGTTCTGGGGCAGCGGACCTCGCCGCGCACGGATTTCAGGTCGTCTGAGTGCCCCTGATATCCCAATATGGGATATCGGGATATCGACGCCCATCAACTCTACACCCAAATCACCAACTCCCAAGAACTGAGAAAAAACGGCATAGACCTGGAATAATTCGACTAGGTAAGATGGGTTTCGTTTCGTTTCGATGGCAAGAAGAGAATACAGTAGGATAGCTCAACGCATAAGGTCGGTGGACCGCCAAACCTTATGCATTATGAGTTTTATGCATTGCGAGATTTAGTCACACTATGTGACATATGTCACAACGTTACAAGAAATCTTCGTTTTCGCGCATCTACATGTATCTACGGGATATTGGCACAATCTACTTGTTTGAACTTGCTCCCCCAGCCTCTGAAAGGGTCAGTTGCCTCGCATTTTTTGTTTCTTCCCTCTGGATGTTGCCCCAGAACTGCCGAAGTGCGCGTGAGAGCTCCATGCTCTGTGTAGGATCTCTTTTCGACAAGCAAACTGTCTCGAGGGTGTGGCACAGCTTCATAACCTCTGCTGTTGTCATCTCAGGTGACTTCTCTTCATCCTCCGACTCCGAATCCTCATCGTCAATTTCGATGATCTCTCCTCGCTCCACTGCTGCTTCGTGCTGTACTTGAGCTAACGGGTGTCGACGACGCACTCCTCCGGCAGATCCAACAGATCATCAAGTGATGGATGCCTAGTTTTCTCGGGAGGCATCTGGAAGGGAAAGAAGAAAAAATTGTTTGCTCTGATTTGACAAGAGCGTTGATGGGACACAACACGTCCACAGGGTGTCGATAATGATACGTGATTAGTGTGCCCACTTCCTGCCTGAAAAATCCAAAATCTCAACTCTAAACTGGCAATTCTCAGCTCTCAATAATGCACAAAAGGCCGACGAACCCTATGCATTATGCAATAGTACAAAAGTGCATAAAATCCCCGCCTACCATGTCGGTGGATCCCAAAAGTCTATGCATTATGAGAATTATGCGTTATGAGGTCATGTGTTATGAGCTATCCTACTGTATATGTATGTAGATTGAGACGAAAAAAAGAGATAAGGAGACGTACTAGAGGGAGAGGAGAGGAGGTAGCTAAAAGTACGGAAGGGTGAAGAGTTCGTCGTTGGAGGCGAGGGTGGGTGAGGATGGGGGTAGGACACAATAGCCGTAGCCGATGGTAGGTAGGGGTAGTGGTGCGGGTAGGGAGGTACAGAGTGCACGTCGGTGCGTGGGGCTCGCGCGGAGAGTACTAGTCGCGAGGAAGGGGGATGGGAGCGGCGCGTAGGCCGTCGTATCGTAACAACAGTGAGAGCGACTGAAGGAGGGAGGGAAGAGGAGAGGGGAGTAGGGAGTAGCACAACAACAACAACAACACGAAACCCGCCCAAAGAAACCGCAAACGTAAACGCATCCGTCCGCTCGTCCGTCGTCCATTCATCGATCGTCCATCATCGGTCCTCGGCGCGCCTACTCGTTCGCCACCTGCAATCTGTCAGCCCCCGAAAGCAATAAAGGAAGGACGTCCAAAAAACGCACCTTAAGTACCTCCGCCCATCGCCCTCGTCTTCGTTCTCCTCGTCGTGCACCACGTGCCCGTGGTCCAGCCCCCCATACGTGTCCTCCGCATGCGTCTGGTACTGCGACACATACCCATCCGCATACTGTTCGGCTGCCCGCATCGCCGCGGCGCCGCCCCCGCCGGGTACGCATCCACTAGGCTCCACGCCCCGCCGCCGCTCTTGTTCTGCCCGAGCACGTCCGACCCGGACGAGTTGTCGTCGTCGCTAGCGGGTACCCGCTGTGCTCTCCCATACACGTACCCGCCCCTGCCCCTGCGGCGCGCCCCACTCCTGCTGCTGCTGCCACGGATGCCACTCGCCCACGACGCCCCGCGCGGCTGATGCGCATTACGGTACCCCGTCATCTCGTACGCGCCCGCCGCGCCGACGGCCCCGTATGCCGCGTAGCTCCCCGGGTTGTACTGTCCCTTCATCGGCGGCTGCGCGTACGTCCCGTGGCTGCTCACGTCCGAGAAGCCCAGGTCCGAGTACCCCGAGGGGTACATGTAGTTGCTCGGCGTGCCGCCGCTGTGCACCGCGTCCGACGCGAGGTACTCGCCGTCCGTGTGCGCGGGATCGCTGTACGCCGTGTGCGCGGCGGGGTCGCTGTACGCGGTGGGCCCCGAGCAGTGCTCGGAGTGATCCGCGTACGGGTCCGAGTGGTAGTCGGGGGAGTCATCGTCGACGAAGACGGGGGCGGGCGCGCGCTTGGCTTCTTCGGCGATCTCGCGGTCGAAGCGCCTTGCCTGAGAAGGAAGGGGATTAGTATGGGAAGGCGGACAAAGAGGAGGAGCAGATGAGGGAAAGACGTGTGAAAGGAAAGCGTAAACGGGAGGCGTGGAGGAGAATAGTCGAAATGAAGGGAAAGCGAAAATATAGAAAGAATGGCAGCACAGTGAACAGATCGGAATAAGCGGAGCGGTGCAGGTGGAGGTAGCCCGCAGCCCACGGGGAAGAACGTCGAGCGAGTGTGGAAGGAGGAGCGGGAGGAAGAGTGCAGTGTGGAGGGGTTAAGTAGTACGGAGACGCCGCGGTCGCAGAGCGCGCGGCGTAACGGCGGGGCAAGGGGGGTGGGGGAGTAGTGAAGGGAGCGGGCCAATAAATGAAGGAACAGTGGGATGGGTGGAATCGTACGGCCAAGACGTGCGGTCGCAGGACGAAGACGCTGCGGTCGCAGAACGCGCGGCAGTCGCAGAACAAGGGGACTAGGAGAGAAGGGCAGTGGTGTAAGTGGAGTGGAGGCAGCGGGACGGAAAGGGAAAGTACGGGCCGTGAAAGGGGATAATATGAGGCGGGGGCGGAGTGGGTGGGGTAAATGGGGACGCAGAATGGGGCGGAACAGGAGGGGGAAAGGCCGTGCACAGCGTGCGGGGAGAAAAGGGTACGTGTGCGCCGAGCTGGGCCCAGGGAGGGCGTCTACGCGCGCGACTCGCACATCATCATGCGCGGGCGAAGGCGGAGCGTCCGGGACTCCTCAGCACGCGGAGAGATGTCCGACGAGCACCCACCCCATCCCCGTCTCGTCGCGCCGTCAGATCGCCCGTCGCGAGGCAGACATCGCCCGCGCGCCCTGATCGAGGTCGCATCATGCAGCCATCCTCGGCGCATCATCGCGCACGCGCCACCGTCGCACACGCGCGTCCCAGTGCAGAACATCATGCCGCGGACCCTGAGCGGGCCCCGCCCCCAATGCAGAGCATCGCACCCACCCCTGCCGCACCCGCTCGCACCACACCGCAAACCTCCAAAAAAAAAATCGCAACACGACACCCGCCCCCGCCCCCGCCTCACAAGAAAAGAAAAAAAGCCCACCCCGAGCATCCCCAAAAACCCCTCCCGCAAAAAAACCCTCTCGTAAAAAACTCGAAAATCCACGCCGCCACATAAAAACCCACTCCACACCCACAACCCCTCGCAAACCCCCATTAACCCCCCCCAAAAGCAAAAACCCAAGCGCAACAAATCCCACCAAAAAAAAAAAACGCACCCGTCGCCTTCTCAAACAGCTCGTCACGAGCCAGAACACGACGCCCGCGGCGACGAGCCCGACGATCGCGAACACGGTGCCCATCGCGGCTTTGTTTTGCAGGAAGCTGCGGGGGGCAAATTGGTTAGCGTGTTTCTTTTTATTTTATTTTATTTTTGAGGAAACCGGGGGGGAGGGGGGGGAGCAAGCACGGGAAGCAAGAGCAAGGATGGAGGAAGGAGGGAAGGGGGGAAGGGGGGGACGATAGCCGCACAGCGGTAGGTTCACATGCGAAGACAGAAGAGGAACGGATGGGAATCGGGAGGAGCGGTACGGGCGGGGGGGGGGGGACGCGCCGCTCGGGGCGGGGTGCGTGCGAGGCGGGAAGAGGGAAGGTGGGATGGAGGGAGGGAACGGACTGGACCGTAAAGAAGGGGATGTGGTGAGGGAAGAGGCAAGCAAGAGGAATGGATCGAAAGAGTACAGGAATGGAAATCGAGGGCGAGGAGTAGGGGAGGGAAGGGGGCGCGGAACGCGTGCGAGCGGATGAAGGAGGGGAGCGACGGGCGGATGGAATGGACTCGGAACGAGAAACGAGCGGGGGACGCAGGGGGGAGAAAAGTAAAGGAAACGAACGGCGCGAGAAGCAGCTGGAAGAAGAGGACGGGATCCGAGTAGAATGAGAACGAGGGTGTTATGATGGTGGGTGTGGGAAGGACGGGGGGCGAGGGGCGGATCGGCCGAAGGAAGAACGGGGAGGAGCAGGGGCAGGATGCAGGGATCGGGAAGGGAAGGGTAGGATTGTGCGAACGAGGAGGAGCAGGAGCAGGATGCAGGGACCGGGAAGGGAGGGGTAGGATTGTGCGAACGAGGAGGGAGGGGAGCGTGCGGTGCGGACTGAGGGATGGACGGACGGAAGGGTGGAACGGAGGGAGGGAAGGGTAGCAGACGGTACGATGCAGGGTGTGCGTGGGACGAAGGCAAGCCTACGCAAGGACCCGTGCGCGCGGCAACACTTCGGTCAGACAAGCTGCACGACCTCCGCCGCGTCCGCGTCCCCGGAAAGGGGGAGGAGCATGGAAATGAGATGAGGGGTGGAGTAAAATGATGGTGGACGAGGGGGTGGAGGGGGAAACGAGGAAAGGAGGAGGGGAAGCTGGAAGGACGGGGTAGGACGGAGAACGAGGAAGGGCGGAAGAGGCGTGGATGGGGCGGACGGCAGATGGAGGGAAGCGGGAAGAAAAAGAGTAGGAGGGGACGAGGACGGAGGTGGGTGCGGTGCGGTGCGGACGAAGGGACGGAGGACGGAGGAAGGGTGGGACGAAGGGCGGGCGGCCGGCGGGTACGGGAGCGTGCGGCGGGGGTGTACGCTACGGGGTGTGTGGGGGGACGGAGGGACGTCAATTCCGCAACACCGCGGAGTGCGTCGGTCGACGCCACCTCCACCGTCCAGTCCGAGCTCGCACCCGGCCCCGCCCCCGCCCGCTGCACCCGCACCCCCGCCCGCCCACACGCACGGATGTGAAACCCGCTCCCACATGGAAGGAAGGAGGTGAAACGAGTGCAGAGCGGCGGGGGGATTCGGTGGAAGTGGGGAGGAGGGAGGAGAACAGGACAGGCATGGGGTACCCACACCCAGAAAAAAAAACCCAGACAGGGGAAGGGGGAGCGGACACACCCAGTCGTCGTCGAGCGCGCGCCGGAAATTGCAAGTTACGGCGTACTCAAAGCCGTGCCCGCAGGCCCTGAAGAGTATATTAAGGATAATTGAGATCCGACGGTGTGAACTGCTCATGGGACATTGTATGCTCGACGAGTCAAGACCATGGGTGGATGCAAGGTGGATGTTCTGGTCAAAAAGAGTTTGATCAAAGATCAGCTTGTGATCCGACTCTTCGGCTAGATCTCCTTGACCAGAACGACCACCATGCTTTCGACAAGTCGACACAGGGCCATCGCCGAGTGGCTTCCCAACGAAATCATCACAGAGATAGTCCAGGCTGCTCCGCCCTCAGACCAAGCTTCACTCTGCCGTGTTTCCAAGCTGTTTCGCGACCTCTGTCTCCCCATTTTGTACCGCGTCGTGGATCTTGAGGCTAACGCCTCCGCCGCGGATTTCGGTGACACCGTCCTCTCCAATGCTGCTCTGGCGGGATTGGTGCGGTCGTATAGTGTAGATTTCTACCCCAGGATCGGCATGTCGATGGCCGACGCGGGAAGGCTCAGTCCAATACTGGTGGATTCGTCAAAAGCCCTCGTCCGACTCCAGGCTCTGTTCATCCACCGTATGCTCTTAACAGAGACTGATCTTGAAAATTTGCTCCATTCAACATTCCCCCATCTTGTCCGCTGCAGTTTGGGCACCGCGAGCAATGATTGGAGCAACATGAAGCAAAAGCACCCACTCATACCATTCCTTATTCGCCATCCCGGATTGGAAAACCTCCATATTCAATCCTCCCCCCGCAATCTGGAACGATCCTCGACGTCGGTCCGCATTCCGCTGCTCAGGCTCCAGCAGCTTGGATGCCCACCCAGTATTATTCCTTCCATAGTTGCGCCCAGGATGAAACGGGTTAAACTATACTGGCCCAAGGGTTGCTTCGACGATGTCGATACTATTTTCGTCGCACTCAAGGCGATGATCCCCAGCGACGTCCCATTCATTTGTTCCAATGACGGCGGCGACGGATTTATTTCCGCGGTTGTCGACTCCGTATCGCGGAATCTGCCGCATACAAGGACACTCCAACTGTATTTGTCCCTCTTGCCCTCAATGAAAGTAAGTTTCTCTCCTCCGATGTTCGACTCACTCACTAACCTGCCTTTGCACGCAGGAGGTAATTGGCCATCTCAAGAATTGCTTGCCTCGCTTCACGGGCCTAGCATTTATCTCGGTGCAATACTGGGCCGTCCGCAATTCTCGCAATTATGAGGCAGAAATCAATGTTCTGGGTGATGCGTGTCCGACATTGGAGGCGTGTCGTCTGCGTGAGTGATTTGCATGCCTGTATGGATCGATTCTGACATCCTGAAGATCATCGTGCTTGGAGGAAAGTAGATGGGATGTGGGAGACGTATCCTTTGACAGATTTCGATGCACTGGCTGGTCTCGAGTCGTGGACTCCTTGATTTTGTGTTCGACGCCTATGTTCCGCTGCTATAAAAACTTGTATGTATATATATGTATTCACTGCCGGCCGATGCGCGGTCCAAGATTTCTTGTTTTACCAGTTTTTACACTTTAGTGCTGGATGATTTCTTCGTCCGCCGGTGGGGTGGTTGGTTACGATTCGAATGCACCCAGTTGCCTTCCGACTCCTTGGTCCGAAATGAAGGGGGGCATTCAAATGAAGTAAATCCAGAACCCGAGCGTCTAGCCAGCCGTCAGAGAAGCAACGATTCATCACGGGACTGATCATTCAACTTCGAATTGAGATCCGTGTTGGTGGCAACTCGACTTACCAGGCATTCATACCCTGTACATATTTGCGGGTGGGAGACATTTTTTGGGTGGGTCCACTTCCACAGATGGGGGGAGGTGATTCCCAGCTTTTGTAGAACATCAAGGTCAAGCATTTTCACGCCGTAGGTTACAAATCGGATGGTCTGGGGGCAGTGGACCTCACCGTGCGCGGGTTTCAGGTCGTCCGAGTGCCCCCGATATCCCAATATTGGGATATCGGGATACCGACGCCCATCAACCCTACACCCACATCACACACCTCACAACAACTCGAAAAAACGGCACAGAGCTGGAATAATTCGACTATCAGGTAAGCCCCTTTTATTTGTCTTCTCATATGCTGCATCCCACCTGCGCTCATTTGTGAACGCCTGCCAGTGTACACTAACTGGAAAAAATAAATGTCCGATCGGATTTCGCTCATTTATGAGCTGAATCACTCCAAATAAAATCCTAGCATGAACCTTGGTTGATTCTATGACGATATACATCGTTTTACTCATACCAACCCTCCTTCGTGCCCGCGGAATAAAATAGTTGGGTGTTTTTGACTCGAAGAGTATACCATATTCATGTTTTCTTCCACCTGAATCCATAAATTTTTGAGCTCACGGTGGGGCGATCAAGTTGGTCATTTTCAGCATTTTTGGTGAGAAATGACTGAAAAATGCTCAAAACGGCTAACTTGCATCGAGCAGTGCGGGCCCAAAAAAACTTCAATCTGGGTGGGTCAAAGTATGAATAAGGCCTATGTTTCGAGTACTTTTGGACTGTGTTCGCCATTTTTCACTAAGGTATGAATCCCCAAAGTTGACTTTTCGGAAAACACTGAAACATTTTATTACGAGAGAACGGATGAGGAGTGCCGTCAGCTAAATGCTGCCTATCGTCATGAATCGACCAAGGTTCATGCTAGGATTTTATTTGGAGCGATTCAGCTCATAAATGAGCGAATTCCGATCGGTCATTTATTTTGTCCAGTTAGTGTCAATAAAAACTTCGAGCCATAGAAAAAGAAGTCCCGTAAAGCGCGGGAGATAATTTTTGAAATGGGAAATGATTTCCTGCGAATAATTATAAAAATAAGTGTAGTTTCAGTGTAGTCCAAAATGTCGAGACATACGTTGCGCGACAGGCGGTCCGAGCGCTGTCGGTGGTGGCCCATGTCATGTTGTGGACCTGCGAGTATAATAAATCCCCCCCCCCCCCCCCCCACATGTGGAGTGTCTTCGTGTACGGCATATTTTTTTATATGGAGACGGGTCAGCACGGACTTGGTTTGAGCAGGATCCCCGTATGCCAGTAGACTGTACTAATCTGATCAAGTGTTCAGGTGACGGGTGACGGGGACTTATGAACTGAACACTTTGGGTGTAGGTGACGGTGACGAATGAATTTTCTCGCCCAAATAGGCCTGAAAACGATCAAAAAAAATCGTCCGGCATTCGCCGGACTTCCACATATGGGAGGAATTGATGTTATTTGTCAGAATGAACACTTGATCCAGTAAACACTTGCGGACACCTCGTCAAAGACAGCATCAACACCATGCATGCGTGGGTGGAATAGCCGCCTGCGAACACTTGATCGGATTAGTACAGTACGACATATGGCGGTCACCTTGCACATTTAATAAATTGCTGTATAAACACCTATTTTTAGTAGAAACTTAGCTCAGTTTTGGTGGAAAGTAAACATTTTCTGGGTCTCCTCTTGAAAAAACCTTGAGATGAAAAAAATTGTTTGTGAACTTTCTCTTTTTTTATGAACTTTCTTTGTTTGTGAACTTTCTTTCTTTAGGGTGATGTATTTTCTTGAGCAAAAAATGAATATTTTCTGCCTAACCTTAACCTTCATCTAGGGTTGAGCCGGGCCGGCTGCCAAGAATCCCCGCCAAGTCGATCTCATGGCATGCTTAGTGCCCAGATTTACAAGAAGTAAATTAGGTTAAAGAACGGTAAGTAAGGCAGTCTCCTACCCAACCGCGGTTTCGAGGTTCATCAATCTCAGTAGTGGTATTTTAAGCTAATTCTGAGACACTGGCTCACGGGGAAATTCGGACCGTTGTGATGTGACAAATGATGGGACTCAAGTTGGGGATGCGGTGGCTGGAGTAAAACATGGGTAAACAGCATAGCCACAATTTCCGGCAACTTCCGGAAGTCATCTCTAAAATGTCTCTTGGCTCTCTCCTATGGAATAAAAATACTCTGGGTCCCCTAGGTCTTTCACACTGCTCACCCCAACAGCCCAGGGCACATTTCTGATCTTTATTGGGGTCACGATCCAAGTTATTCATGGAAAAGGACAGTTTCACCAAGTGTTTACCCCACTTGCTACTCATATTTGTGCCTTGGAGCACAAAACTTTTCAGGGAGGTCTGAAGAGATATAAAGAAAGTTGGGACCTCCAAACCTATTTTATTTCGGATAAATGAGTCCTCCCACTGATTTTCTACTGAATTTCGGGAAGTTGTTTACCTATGTTTTATGGCAGCCGCCGTGGACACTGGAGAGGTTCATCCCCCAAGTTAGGTCACACATCAGTCACATCACTGCATCATCGGTAAGCCATTTTCTGTATCCAATAAAAAATACCGCTACTGAGACTGATGAACCTTGAACCACGGTTGGGTAGGAGACTGCCTTACTTACCGTTCTTTAACCTAATTTACTTCTTGTAAATCTGGGCACTAAGCATGCCATGAGATCGACTTGGCGGGGATTCTTGGCAGCCGGCCCGGCTCAACCCTAGATGAAGGTTAAGGTTAGGCAGAAAATATTCATTTTTTGCGGCTCAAGAAAATACATACACCCTAAAGAAAGAAAGTTCACAAACAAAGAAAGTTCATAAAAAAAGAGAAAGTTCACAAACAATTTTTTTCATCTCAAGGTTTTTTCAAGAGGAGACCCAGAAAATGTTTACTTTCCACCAAAACTGAGTTAAGTTTCTACTAAAAATAGGTGTTTATACAGCAATTTATTAAATGTGCAAGGTGACCGCCATAACGACAGGCTTGGCTACTGTGCCTTCTTGGGCGACCCTCTCGGCTTCTAACTCGCTTTCCTCCTCTCGCACTGCACTTTGCTGACGCTTTCTCCAAATCTCTCCCGCTAGTCATATGGTCCACCGGGGACGAACATCTTGGACCTCCTGCACGAGACTGCGGCTGGAATTATCCCCATGCCTGTCGGGTATATGTGGTGACTCGACTCTCGAGATACCCGCTGCGTGGATGTTCTACTCTGATTCTCGGGCAGCGCGGCGTGTGAAGTGTACATACTAGTATCCGATGGAGCAATTGGCCGCGATCTGTGATAGCGGGGTATTGTGCGCCGATTTTCTTCTTTGTGTTGGACGCCGCTAGAGGCCGCTACGAGATCTCGTGCCCCTGCATGTACCGTGGTGCAGCCAGTTCGTTGGCTTAGGGCGCGGACTGGCTGGGTTATGACTTTTCGCGTCGCCTGCAGCAGTTGCGTGCCCGTCTTCGTGAAGTCGGGCGAACTTCTCGCGCTCCGGGGTGAGCGTGCTGTGAGGGATGCCTCCCGCTGCAACGCTCGGCGTAGGCGGTACCGGGGATGTCCGACGGGGCAGCGCGGGCGCACCATCGGCGCCACCCCGCTTCTATCGAGTCGAGCGAGCTTCCTTTCCAGTACGATGCTCCCGGACGCTGCCATGGTGGAGATCTTCCAGGTACTCTCCGATGGGGCGAAGCAGCGCGGGCGCACCCACATCGCCGCCCCCTTCGTCGCCCTCGGGCGAGTCTCCGTTCCGCGTCGCACGCTTTCGTTATCGCGGGGTGCTTACGGGTCTATATCCACGAACCTCTCGTGCCGCTCCTGGTCTTCCAGTGGGGGAAGCGGTTGCTACCTGGATACCATGAGCGGCGTGCGTGCCACTGCGAGAGGCGCGGAGCTCTCAAGGGGCGCATATGTGCCTTTAGCTTGATACGACGGGTGCCGCCTAATCGATTCCAGCTAGTGTCATAAAGTTCTCCACAGATACTTCTCCCATGTCCCGTTCACTTTCCTCCAAGCAGTCTCATCTGCCGAGTTTTAACAGAATATCCCTGAGACAACTGAGACCACTTGCCTAGGCAACGTGCCTCCAAGGCCGAACAAGTGCCTCCGAGACCTTGTACTGTGATTTGATGATCTGTGTCGTTGCTTCTAAAAATGAGGCCAAGATCGAGCCATAAAAATTGTACGCCCGAAAAGCGCGGCAGATAATCTGTGAAATGGGAAATGATTCCCTGCGAATAATTGTATACAAGTGTAGTTCAAAATGTGCGGCGCACGGTGTTCTAAAGCAGCAAGGAGGCCACGCGAGCCGCTCTTTTAGGCTCGAACTTCCACCAAGCTAGTCATAACCTTCTTTCCGCCCCTCTCCTCGATCTTCGCAATGCGGACCAACTTCTGTTCCTCCACACCCCCGCTCGACGTGACCGTTACTTTGCACAGTTGTGCAATGACCCCCCCAGAACCCGACGACACCACCGCCAGATCCTCGACACTGTTCAATTTCAATTTGTAGTTGGCGTGGAAGTTCTCGATCATCGAAAAGATCTCCGCCCTGGATGAGGTTTTGCCGTTCATGCTGTTGGGTTTCGCGTCAGCTCACTTCACTGTGACAACGCGTTCGACGCACTCGAAGACGGCATCGGCAGCGATGTCGTTCTCGAACGCGGCGAGGCCAGCAGCCTTGTCACCGCCGTAGAAGAGACGCTCGAACAGCCCGTTGACGAAGTCGGTGAGAGACATGATGGTTTGGTGTTAGAGAAGTAAGAGGAAGACGTTTGAGTAAACAGAGGATGATAGCTGTCCCGTGAGGGTCGCGGTCCTCTTATATGAGCCTAGAACGTAAAGGTGATGATAAAACCAACATACACTGGTAATACCAGCCTTCACATCGTTCCAACTGCCGCGGCCGTAGTACCCCGATCCCTGCGTAAAAGACCGCTACGGCCGTTAAAAAAGGGCATATCGACCTATTTCGACCTTGAGATGGTGCTAGAAGGGCAAAAGAATGGGGAAAGGATAAACGGTGAAGTGTTGCTTAGCTACAATGGAGTTGTTGCTTAACTATGAAGTTGTTGCTTAGCTACAATCCAATTTCGGGCGGAATCGGGCGGACAGATCGGTGTCACGGGCGAGCTTATGTACTGCCCCCCTCGGAGAGACCACAGTAGGTAGGTAGGTAGTAGGTAGGTAGGTAGGTAGGTAGGTAGGTAGCATTACACGGCACGGTCCGAATAACGAACACCAGTTCCCAGGAGTTATCCCGGTGTACAAAGCAAGTAGAAAGTACACCATCGCCCCTGGACCCCTCAAAGCCATCCAAACCCCACTCACAGACCCCATGAGTTTCCCCATGCCCCACGGTAGACCCCAGACAACAGAGAGAAGCAAGAATTTTAGCCTAGAATAATTAGCTTCAGAAAACTCCAGACATTGTTGATTCTACCGATGGTGCAGGGGGACGGCATAGAACTCTTCAAGGACCTCATACATAAATTTTCCAACCAATACAATTGTCGCACGCTCATAGATCATGGCCTTGAGGAATTCAACTGTGGTGAGTTCAGCCATTTTAGTCTGCAGTTTGGGCACAGTGCGGAATAACTTGTCCAAGAATGTGCTCCGCAACTTGAGAACTGTCGGTGATGCCTGGCACTCCAACAATGCGTATTCTGGACTTTCAACCACAGTTCCATAAAACCTATAGAAGCGCTCATTGCGAGGAATTGGTTGAAGTGCATGGTCAACATGCCGCAATTTTTCTAAGGCCAGGGAATGGGTGGAAAGCATTATGGAAGTCAGGGCCTCCCGGTGGCTTTGTGTCTTCACCATGAAAAGATAGTGCCTGAGATAGAGAGGTTTTGGTGCGGCAGGTTTGTCCTTTTGGTGTTCACGACGCCCGTGAAGCAGGTAGAGTTTGTCTGAAGTGCCGACTTGCAGCTGTAACCACTCATGTGCTCATTTCTCCATGGATTTTTGGTAGGCTTCAATACTTTTCTCAGTCGCGCTACTGAAGTCGAGAGGAGGGCATGTGAATGGTAGTTTCCTTGCCGCCACTAGTGCGTCCCCAGCCCATGATTTTTTCCCTGTCACTGCCAGTTCAATTGAATTATTGAGACATGCACGAGCGATATGAGATAGTTTGAGGGACAAGAGATATTGCAGATAGACAAGGAGTAGCAAGAATCGACCAATTCGAAGCGGCATGATTCCAGTCTCTGCGAAGAGAGACACGGGCATAGACTGAGAATGGACATTCAAGATTTGCCGGAGAAAGTCGACTTGAACCACGCAGAGTTCTTTTACGTGGACATCTTCACTGTCGAGCGAAACTTCGCACCCATGAATGAGGTGACAGTCTACACATGCCATATAGAGGTCCCTGTACTGCTTCGGTGTCAAGCGGTCCGTTGAATTTTCGATTTCCAATATTCTGTGCATGCAATACCTTGCTGTACTTGCTTTGGCCTTGTAATGATCTTCAAACATATTCCTCGTGCTTGTGTTTAAATTCATTTCAACATATTTTTCTTGGACCTTGATGCTCAGAAAATTCGCTCCAAGTCGGAACTGGAGGCCGTTTGGTGCATTGCCGAAGATCATTACAATAGTTTTAATCATATCTATATGACGGTATTTATTGTCAAAAAATATTTATGCACTTTCAGGAACATTGTACAATGCACGTGAGGCATCTTTGGTGTACATTCAACTGTAAAATGCACATTTCTGAGGCAGCAAATACTTAATTGGCGAACATTCCAGGCCCATTCTGTGCATGTGCATTAGTGCATGCATTAGTGAGTGAACTTGGGTTGAACTTGAGTCCATCATCAGTATTCCATGACTCCGGTGTTCACGCTGGCCCGCAACGGCTCGGGCTACTCGGTCCAGAACGGCAGCTTAACGGCAACTTTTATTTTAATGTTTTGCAAAAAAGGGGAGAGCTGATCTGATACTTGTCCCCCTTGAAACCTATGGCTGGCTGAAGAACAGACCAAGGGTAGCAAAGTTATGCAATTTCCCTAGGACTTTCCCAGTCAAATTGAGACCAATCAACCACGGAAGTGTGCAGGTGGGCGGGCATTGAGCCCGGCCTTTGTGGTCTGATATTTGGCTGATTTCGTCGCGCTATCATGCCATGTGACCAAGCATGCTGCCCGGCCAAGTAAGCTTGACCTACATTGTTCATCTTGCAATTGTACAATGTTCATGTTGTAAAAGCTGCCAGTGCTGCTCTACTAACAGTACATATTTTTTGACAAAAAAAGCTTTTATATATCTACCACAATAAAATTCTTTGAACACCAGGCGGCAAGTGTGTCATGATCCGGAATTCTTTTCTGTTATCCTGGAGTTCAACTCCGTTATTCCGGACTCAACCCCTCTGCATCCCGATCATAGGAACAACGATCGGTATTAATATTGCGCATTAACCCTATGTGTTCTGTTACCACAGACACCAAACCCCCTAATCCCCTATAAATCCCTTGGCACTTGTATATAAACCCTGTATTATTCTACTATTCTCTATACTATTCTGGTCTATACTCCAGCTGCTTGTTTGCTCGTCCCTTTCAAACTCTGCTTTTCCCTTGTCCAGTCGCCTCAGTCGGGTTTCGATAACCCGACGAGCTGCTGTGCTGACAAAAGAATAGTATCTCCCAGACGACTACTCGACTGGACGTGATGCCACGCATAAACCCGGTGGAATTTGACGAGTTCATCGCCCACGGACCAGACGACAGAACCCGATACCTCTTCAACACATCTCTCGACAATGCGGAGAGTATGGCTGAAGAGTTGCGGAAAATCAACACTTCCGGCACTACCTTGGAGACCATGGTTACGGGATTACAGGGGACCGTGACAGAGTTGCAGAAGAGCATGGTTCATATGGAGGAGGAAAGGAGCATCACCACCGGGATGGTAGCGACCACCTTGGAGATGATGAAAGAAGCGAGGGACAAGATTAGAGAGATACGCCAGGCAGAAGCTCCTATGGATGCACTGCCCAAGCACAAGAAGTACAGGTGAACATGAAGCAGCCTCGAGTGGCCGCCCCGAACGTGTTCGGCGGCGATCCCGAGAAGGTGGACCAGCTCCTCGCTGACTGCTGGCTCAATTTCCAAGGCAACACGGCGTACAACAGTGATATTGCGAAGATCACCTATTGCCTTTCCTACATGAAGGACGGGGCCGCCACTGCTTGGGCCAACAACATCGTGCAAGCCATGCGTAAAGGAGATGGCACTGGGGCCTACAAGACCTGGAAGGAGTTCGAAGAAGCTGTCATTCAGGACTTCAAGGGGGGGGCACAGGTCGAAATTGTGCAGTCCAAGATGGAGTCCTTACGCCAGGAGAAGACCACGGCTACCGCCTACTTCACCGTTCTGGACGCACTCAACAAGACAGCAGGATTTGACGACACCACCCTCATCCATATCCTGAAGCGTGGGACTCAACTGCCACTTGTGGAATCAGTCTACAAACAAGAAGTAATGCCCAAGACCTATGACGACTGGAAGAAGGCCATCATTAAACACGGCGGCCTTAAAAGGGCCTACCAGGCCATGCAGTACTCATTGCGAGACCACTCCACCCACTCCCCGCTTTCCACCAATTGCACCCATAATCCCGCTGGTAATGCCAGCGGTAATACCGGGACCCCTTGCCACAGAAAATGGCGCAGGAACTCTGGAGGCAACCCCAGCACCACAACCAGTAATCCCGGTTCGAGCGCTGTGGCCTCCACCTCCAGCACCACGATGGTGCCCATGGACATCAACAGGACTACGACGCGCGGACCCAGCTTTCGCAACGGCAAGCCGGTCTGTTATCATTGCAACAAAGAAGGGCACATCACGTGTAATTGCCCTGAGGTCATGGCCAAGAACCCGCAGTTCCGCGCCATGATGACCGACTTGTTGAAGGAAACCCTGGGGGATTTTGTCGATGATCAAGAGTGAAAGCTGCGTCCTCCCGATCTATACCCATACCTGACTTGTGTGTACCTGCTTCCCCTGCCAATTGATTTGAAGTACTGGCCATATTTGAAAATCCCGAGGATGACACTGAGTCTGAACAAACCGCAAGTGACGAAGAGAAGGAGAGGAGCTCCGGGCCCAACCCACGTAGCTCCCTTCGAAAGAGAAGGAGGAAGCCTCAGATGGAGAAAGCGGAATGGTGCCGACTCCCTGAAGGTAGTGCGATCCGAGCTCTGGAGCACATGCAAGAGAGACCGCAAGACACCTATCGGGTCCTTAGGGGGTGGACCCATCCTCGACGCTGAGCGGAGGCTAGCACTGCCCTTATTCAACACCTACTCGTGGCATACCCTCCTGAGGCCTTAGACACACTGGAGAACTTGCACAAAGCACCGCAGTTCATACAATCTGCGCAGAGCGTACGGGGTAGCTCGATGATGGTACCCCTGGTACTAGAAGATCTTTCCAGCCTCAAGGGCTTTACAGTCGCGGGATTACTCGACAGCGGGGCCACCAACAGGTTCATCAACGCCAAGCTAGTGAAGAAAAACGGACTGGAAATGGAGCCCTTGCCTCTTGTGATACCAGTCTATAATGCCGATGGAACAGGACACGGGCAAGAGCAACATGATCATCGGGTTTAACTGGTTGAAACGACATAATCCCGACATTGATAACCTTCTCTCGATGCCCACCCAAGTGCAAGCGAAAACGCCTGCGGGAAGAGTGGGAGGAAGAGGACGCAGAGGAAATAGAGTCGATGGACTGAATCTTCGTGACCAAGATCTACTCGGAGGAGGTGTTGCCGCATCGGGATGCAGAACAGATCCGAGCAATGGGGAGTGTGGCTACGAAGTTAGCGGCTGCTGCGCAAAAAGCCAAAGGAGAGCAGACACTGGAGGAGACAGTCCCGGAACACTACTTACGGGATTATTGGTCGGTCTTTGAGAAATAAGACTTCGATAAACTCCCAGCGCGAAAGAAGTGGGACCACGCCATTGAATTGAAACCTGGCGCGGAACCTGTACTAGGGCGGAGTATCCTGCTCTCCATCCCCGAACAGAAAGAACTGGATGCCTTCATCAAAGAACATTTGGAGACTGGTCGTATTCGACCCTGCAAATCCCCATTCGTGTCACCCTTCTTCTTCGTTAAGAAGAAGGATGTGAAACTTCGACCCGTCCAGGACTACCGAAAGCTCAATGCTATAACTGTGGAAAATCAATATCCCATCCCCCTCATGTCGGAAATCATGCATATGCTGCGCAAGGCGACCTGGTTTACCAAACTTGATGTGTGATGGGGATACAATAACATTTGCATCAAGGAAGGAGACAAGGAGAAGGCCGCGTTCATCACCAACCGGGATTATGGGAACCTTTGGTAATGTTTTTCGGACTGACCAACTCGCCGCCACATTTCAATCCATGATGAACGAGATTTTCGAACGGCAGATCGCGGAGGGAAGGGTCATCGTCTATCTTGACGACATCCTCATCTATTTCGAAACCCTGGAGGAGCATCGCAGCACCGTGTCGGAAGTGCTCGCAATCCT
>JARKIE010000714.1:0-27914 GCA_029378255.1 Mycena rosella
CACTGCGTCGCGCTGGGAAAATTGACGGCTTGAATCAGAAAACAAGGATACCTAGACGTTCGACGACTCACATTAAATGTATGGCGTTGAGGTAGGTCAACAGGGCGAGGATCCCCACCGCCACTTTCAACCTGACGGGGTCGGTGCGGAAGGTCCCAAAATAGTTGACGAACTACAGGCCTCGGCGAGTGAGAAAAATAGCGGCGAAAATCTAAAAGGAGGCTCACCTGAGTCGAGAGGACGCCCTGAAATACCAGCGAGATGCATGTTCCTATGAGCTATGGGCGCGTGAGAACCAGGCGCGCTCAGTGACCTTCAAAGGCGACGCACAAGAGGGCCGAGCAGGTATTCGGCCGGGCGGTTGTCCATTTGACTGATAGAGGATGAGGTGCAAGGAGCAACTGGCGATCGCCCCTATTCATGCAAATATACGTCCGCGCGGATCTCCGCGGCAGCAGACATTGAGCAGACATAGCCAAGGTCATGGATCGAGTTCGATGTTCGCTGGCCGCCGCTGGCGTAACTGAAAACCGTGTCGCAGCGCGAACGCAGCGCCTCAAAAATTTGCTAGTTGCGCACGATTAATTGTATCCACGCACTCTTCGTGGTCTCTCCAAGGGCAGGATTTGCGCAGGATGTGTGCGCCGGAGTTAAACCAACTGGCGAGATTCTTGTCCGCCTCGTACTTCCACTTCATGTACGCGGCGATGTGTCCGCGGACACTCGCAAGCGCAATGTCTGCCTCACTCTGCGCGCGGTCAGTAGTGAAATCTGTAATTGGGGCATACAGAGAGTGCGCTGGAATCTTGTTTGGATCGCGAACATCGAGGGCGGAGATTAGCACCAGGCTGCGCGGGCGCGTGCCTTTTACTGCTTTTATCGCACGCTCATTGTGTGTAATTTTAGCTGATCTGTTCAGCATAAAATAGCATAGTCCAGTAATCTCAGCTTGGTGAGTACTCAGCCGAACTCCATGGGTTGATTACCTGTCCATAATTGCTATACACTCTAGATCACACTGTCCAAATTGTTAGACTCTATCTCGTGTATATTCTATTTACCCAATCACAGGACATAACCCTTTACGTAATTGGCTTTCTTGCCCAGAAGATATTGAACTCTTTCTGTATGTCAGGATTTTCAGCAGTGGGGGCCTCGTCCCACTCCCGCTGGACCCCATCTAACAGAGAATCATACTCCGTCTCAGATGTAACCTTCCCATACCCACCTGCCTTAAGAATCGGTGTCTTGATCCCCCGGAGCACCCCGGCATTCGTAATTCCATTCGCAACCCCCAATTCCCCAGCCCATTTCCCTATCTTTGGCATCCGTGACTTACATTGAACATCAACAAACCCAGCCTCCTCCAGCATTCTCGGCATATCCTTCGCACAGTCAATGTACAGATTGCGCGACTTGACGAGGCAGCGGAACATAGCGACGAGTTTTTCCATGCACGGCTTGTTCGGGGTGTCGCCCTCGGCCCACGCGTTGAATTCTCCGAGCTGCACCCAGCCGCCGGGGCGTATCACGCGGTAGATCTCGCGCAAAGCTACGGGCCATTCAGGGATCTGGAGCGCGATCATGAGCAGCCGCTGGTGGACCAGTGAAAACTTGTTGCTCCAATCGGAAGGAAGGTTCGTGACAGATTCGATGCGAAAATCGAGGTTCTCCGGATGGTGCGTAGGAAACAAGCGTGATTCAATGTCGACGCCGACCATCGACACGGAGGGATGAACGGAGCCCGCGAGGTCTAACATCCAGAGACCTATAACGACGAGTCAAAAACAGTTTCTCGGTTTGCAACATGAACGAACTCACCGGGCCCAGTTCCGATCTCCAAAACCTGGTCGTTTGCTTCCAAATCAACAGGCGCAAGCAATATTCTGTTTTCGAACAGTTTCTTCAAGCTCTGGTGTTGGAGGCTCAGTCTAAACACTCTCATTACTATTTTTCTGCGAGCAGCAAGCATTGCCTTACCGGTCGTTCTCCGCCTGGTCGGTTGGGAGGGCATATTGGGATCCAGGATATGCCTGGTGTTTTCGGGGTACATGGTCGATTGGGCTCGCGCTATTGCCTTGAGTAAGGAAGTCAGCTTGAGGTGTATTGGGGAGGAAGACAAATTGACCGCTGAGCATTGTAGGTTGTTATTACCTAGTAAGTTGCACAGATTGCTGTATTTAACATGTGTTGTTCCGTTTAGGCCGGAATGCAGCTTGCCGTCAAGGACGGACAGACTGACTGCACTTCGGGTGGCTAGCTAGATATAGTAGATTCGAATCAGTCGCGATTTCAGCGGACTGTCGTAACGACTGATCTCGGGCCCTTGGTTCTGGCTCGAGTCCTCAGCTTAGTATGGTCACGACCGGAAAAGAAACAACCCCGAGCGCGACGCGACGCGAGATATGTACGAAGAAAAGAAGAATGAGGAATGAAATGGCCGTCGCGCGCGGCAGGTTACGGACTGAGCACTCACAGACAGAGTCGTTCTTTGGACACCTCGCCGGTTATACGCCTTCATTTATTGCACTTAAGTCTCGTTCTGACGTTCTGAACGACGCCCCTTGATCATATTGCGTACAGCCATGCGACATGTCGAATTCGCAACGTGCTGCCGAGACTAGTAATCGCAGGTGCTCGCAACACAAAGATCGGGAACGGGATGTAGTTTGAAGTAGACGGGCGCCGGTACGTGCGCACAAGGTTTTTTCTTTGATCTGGGAGATGAGCTGACGCGCACACGGCTTTGAAGCACACGGCATGATCAAAGCGGCGCCGCGGAGGGAAAAACGCGAGGCGTCGCGACGCACGCAGGGCGCATACACAAGACTTGGAGTGCACGCAGGCCAGACGGGAGGCTAGCAGCGGAGGGAAACGGGAGTCTCGTTTTGCGCGGAAGACAAGGCTGGCTTTGTTTCTATTTGTTTGGGATGCAAGCTGATAGCAAACAACGACCTCTCTTCTCGAAATCTCATGGCCACGCCCGCGCCTGCGATAGTCGTCTGGGTTCGTAGCTTTCGTCTGCTCAAGAACGATACTGACCGCATTTCGCTTTCGCAGACCGAGCACCGGAATCCAGAAGGCCGGACGTACTGGTTCAACACAGGGACCAAGGAAAGCGTATGGGAAAAGCCGGATGGTTCGTTATCCAACGCGTCCATGCATGCGCACCGTGCTAACGTCCTTTACAGACCTAAAATCACCCTTCGAGGTGCGCCTCATTTTTCGGTGTGTTACAGAGACTTATCGTGACCCAGCGCGCCCTGAATCAAACCAAGTGGAAGGAGTACTTCTCGGGCGGCAGGAAATACTACTATAATGTGCGGGCTCCTAATTTTTTCTCCTTTTTAAAAAAGCTAATGAGTTGCTATTCTTTCCAGACCGAGACGAAGGAATCAAAATGGGACATGCCGGACGAGCTACTCCTCGTCCTGGAAAAGGTAGAGAAGGAAACCCCAGCCCCGTATGTAATGCTTTTCTTTGGCCGCACCGACTCTGATTGTCCGCTCGCAGCACCGCGCGAATTACGGCCCCAGGCTTCACCCCAGTCGGCCCCGGCGCTCTCGTCCCCGTGGGCGCGGACCTCTCCGCCATCCAGACCAACGGGAACAATGATCTGGCTGTGGGCCCTCACACTGGCGGTCTCCCCTTTACGCCGACGAGCATTATCCCCGCCCGCCCGAATCTCCCAGATGACCCAGTCATCCCGCACAACGGGTTCGCGACTATCGAGGAGGGCGAGAAGGCGTTCATGCACCTACTGCGCAAGGCGGGCGTCGACCCCACCTGGACCTGGGAGAAGACGATGCGCGCGATCATCACCGACCCGCTGTATAAGGCGCTCAACACCCTTGCGGAGAAGAAGACGACGTATCAAAAGGTGCGTGGCGAACTTGTCTACGTTTTCTTTTTTCACTCAAACCGTTACCAGTACACGCAGAACCTAAAAATCAAAGAGCAAGAGGACAAGGAGGCGCGCCTCGCCAAGCTCCGCCTGCGCTGCGCAACATGCTCAAGGGCAACCCGAACGTCTTTCACTATACAACGTTCGCGACCGCCGATAAGCTCTTCGCGCAGCACCCGATCTGGCAGCAGGCGCGCATCGAGGCCGAGCGGCGGCTCGTCTTCGACGAGTACGTCACGGAGCTCAAGCAGCGCGAGGTGCAGGAGACGCGTGCCGCGCGCGCGCGCAGTATCTCCAAGGTCGTCGCGCTGTTCAAGGAGCTTAACGTCGACGTCGTGACCCGCTGGCGCGACGCGCAAGACCTCGTGCTCTCTTCCGAGGCGTGGCGCGCGGACCAGGAGCTGCAGAAGCTGCCCACGCTCGACATCCTGCTCGCGTTCGAGGACTACAGCCGCGTGCGCGAAAGGGAGTACGAGGAGCAGATGCGCCGCGGGCAGGTCGAGAAGACGCGCAAGGAGCGTAAGGCGCGCGAGGGGTTCAAGGTGCGTCGCGCTTCTTTCGCTGTAGTTTGCTTACTGACACCTGCGTCTGCGTCGTAGGACCTGCTGGAGGAGCTCGTGGGCGCGGGGGAGGTCAAGGCGCGCACCAAATGGAAGGACGTGTACCCGCTGTTCCGGTCGGACGAGCGGTACCTCGGGATGCTGGGGAATCCGGGATCGAACCCGCTCGAGCTGTTCTGGGACGTCGTGGACGAGCTCGACCAGAAGCTCGACAAGAAGATCGCCGTCGTCGAGGAGGCGATCGGGCGGTATAATGTTGCAAGGGCGAAACAGGCTGGGGGCGAGCCGGACGGGGATGTCAAGATGGCGGACGGCGTGGAGGATGGGGATAAGGAGAAAGAGAAGCAGATGGAGACGGAGAAGGAGAAGGAGGAGAAAGAGAAAGAAAAAGGGAAAGAACCCGACGGAGGCTTTGCTGTCGACCCCGAGACGGCAGAGGAGGAGTTCATCGCGGTCGTCAAGGCCGGCAGCGAAGGCGACATCGCAGTCGAGGCGCTCAGTACGGAGGACCTGCAGCTCGTCTTCACAACGGTGCGTTTTTTCGTTCACCCTTGGTCGGATCTGATGCTTTCATAGCTGCGAGACATGGCGCTGAAGAAGCGCGCGGAGGAGAAACGCCGGGCGGAGCGCCGGCAGCGGCACCTGCAGGACGACCTGCGGTACGCCCTCAAGAAGCTCGGGCTCCCCGCGGAGACGCTTGAGTACGATGCGGCGGTGCCGCTGATCGAGGACCTGCCTGAATACAAGGCACTCGAGGACGAGGAGAGCCGCAAGGCCGCGTGGACCAAGTATATTAAGCGGCAGAAGGTGCGTTTACTTTTCTTGACGCTTGGGGAGGGAAATTGATTGACGCTCGTGCAGGAGCGATTACGGGAAGCGGCGGAGGACGAGGACGGGGGGAGTGTGGGCAGTCGGCGAAGGAAGGAGCCTGTGCGGGAAGGGCACGACCGGGACCGGGAACGGGAACGCGAGCGGGAGAGGGAAAGGGATCGCGGGAAGGAGTATGAGCGGGATGTGCGTGGGGGGCGGGGGTACCACCGGCGGGACGACTACGACCACGGGCCTGGGCCGGTGCACCGCTCGTCTAGAGACTATGGGCGCGAGCGCGAGCGCGACCGGGAGCCTGACCGGGAGCGGGACTTTGGGGGGAAGAAGGACGAGCCGCCGCGGCGGCGGGACCGGGGACGCGAGCGGAAGAGCTCAGGGGCGAAGGAGTGGGATGACGGGAAGCGGGATGTGCGCAGGCGGAGCAGGAGCAGCCCGCCTCGGGAGCGAGAAAAGCGGGATATGTACGATGACCGGGGCAGCGATGACCGCGTCGAGAAGGTGATTCGTCTCTCGTTTTTCTCTGACATCGTGTGCTGATGAACCATGCTTCAGCGGGCGAGATACGACGCACCGCCGTCCGACGATGCAATGCATGTGGACGAAAAACCGCCGTCGCCTGCTAAGTCCAAGCCGGAGAACGGGCGGGCAGAGACTCCGGAGGAGGGGGAAATCTAACTCTTGCGTAACATGTATATTATCGCTTTTTCTTGCAAGGTCCCAGTTTTGACGTGGTGTACCGTAGTGTACCGTAAGGTGTGGAAGACATTGCGTCAAGGCTGTCCCAAAATGGGTTCCTACTATACTACAGTACACTTGCTCGCCATGCACGCTACACTTCCCTGCCCCGTCTCGCCTGAATTCGAAGATGCCCTCGCCCTCGCGACGCAACGCCACCTCGCACAACCCCCAAGCTCCCCGCACCAGCCAGGTCCCCAGCAACAGTCTCTACACCACTCTCTCGCGCCCTCGTCGCCCGCCCCAAGCGGCGTCGCTCATGATGAAGACGCGCGTCGCCGTGCGCGACAACACCCCGCACCGCTTCCTCGGCTTGGGCGTGGTATGTGCGCCGTACGTGCGTGCTGCGTATCTTTACACTGAGTCTATGCCTCTCGCTGCCCGGGGCGCGGAGCGCGAACGCACGCGCGGTGACGTAGCCCGCGGCGCGCAAGGGCGTCCTGCGCGGGCTGCAGGGGCTGTTCCCCCGCCCCGCGCCGCCCTCCCCGGACGGCAAGGAGAACCGAATGCCGCACACGCCGACGAAGCGCGTGACGCGCCGCCGGCGCGAGTACACTGTCGAAGCTGCTCTGGAGAATGCTACCTGTACCGCGGCGGGCAATACGACTATCACTGCTTCTACAACTGTTGCTGAGCTTCCGGCAACCGCAGACCACGCAAGATAACTCTACTACGGTACTCCAGTCTACCCCTGATACACCCTCGCGCCACGTCAAAGCTAATAGCAACACGGACGACATTGCTACGACCCTCAACGCGCTCGCGGCTGCTGCTCCTCCCTCGCGGGACATCAAAACTTACAGCGACACGGACGACCTCACGAGGACCCTCAACGCGCTCGCACTCACGTCGCCTTGCACGACGCCCCTGCCCCGCCCCCGCGCCCCCCAAGCGCCTCGTCGCTCCGCGTCCGCGGCACGTCAAGTCCCCCACTCTCGGCGCGCTCCCCCCGCGACCTCCTCTCCGCCGACGACACGCCGCGGTGTGCTGCCGCAAGCGCACGACCACGCTCTCCGCGAGCACGAATTCGATGCACCCCGACGCCGTCGTGCGCCCGGAGACGATTGCGTCGACGTACTCGCTCGGCGCACTGCTCGCGGCCTACTCGCACAACTCGCTCCCGTCGCTGTACTCGCAGGACTCGCTTGTCGAGGGCATAGCCGTCGGCACGACGCGCGCACTGTCGGGGGAGGCTCGGGGGCTCGGGCACCCGCATGCGATTTTGCCGGAGCTGATGCGGGAGGTGGATAGGGTGATTGGGGAGTGGCTGTAGGTGGAGCGCCGGAGGGATGCACAACTATTTATACCACTTGTATTTGACTTTGAACGACCGACGAGCAGAAAATCAGTACTATCTGCGGTACAACAGGGTATAACGTGCGGACTCGAGATCGACATTGATAAAACTGTGTGGGCTGGCGCCGCGGCCGCAGGGACTCGAGAACCTCTTGCGAGAAGTTGGTGGTGCAGCGCCGATGAGCATTTATTTGCGCACAGAAATTGCGACAGTCCAATCTGCATTCAACGGTTCGAAGATGATCCGCTTGCGTGGGTGCCTCGACTTGGCTATAAAATAAGCGTTAACAGAACGCGGCGCGGCATATGCGCCAAGAAATAAAAGGAAATAGCGCGCATCCTGTAAGACCACGGAAAATGTATCATACATTCCTTCAGAAAGAACGGAAGAGTCCCAAGACGCGTGCACAAATTTCGACGCCGACTCAGTCATTCGATTCACAGCGAGCTCAAAAGTCACTAGTTAATACAAGCGCCGGCAGGGGCCTACTGTTGCTGTGGCTGCGGCTGTTGCTGCGGCCTCGCGACCCCCGCCGGCGGGCCCCTCCTCCTCCCCCCACCGCGGCGCCCCCGCCGCCATACCCGCCCCACCCGCCCACATACGCGCCGGGCCCCAACAGCCCCACGCCCCCCGGCTCCCCAAACGTCGCGACATTTCGCTCGCGCTCCTCCTCGCGGCGGTTATACCCGTATCCGCCCCGCCCCCGTCCGCGTCCCCCGCCCGCACCGCGCCCGCCACCACCGCCGCCGCCTTGCTGCTGCTGCTGCCCTTGCCCTTGCCCCTGCTGCCCCCTGGGCCCGAACGGCGGCGGCGACGACAACGAGTCGAAGAACGACTTTTGCGGGTTGTACGCCGCGCCCTCCTTTCCTTCTCCTTCCCGTGCCCGTTCGCGTGCCCGTCCTCGTCGTCGCTCGGGTTCGTGCGGTCGCTCCCGCTGCCGTCCGCCTGCGGTTGCTGCGCGTGCGGGTGCGCACGCGCGGCGAGCGCGGCCTTGTCGAACTTAGCGTTCATGCTCGCAAAGTCAAAGTCCGCCGCAGGCACCGGCACGGCGCCCGGGCCCGCACCCCCGCCCATGCCTATGCCCATGCCCATGCCGTCCTGCGGGCCGGGGCGCCGCGTGCGCTGCCTGCGCGCGCCGGCGCTCGAGACGCGGAGGTCGCCGAGCGCACGCTCGACAGTCTCGAGGGACGCGGCGGCGGTGTGGATCGCGTTCTGCTGGGCCCGGCGGGGTGGTTCGGGCGGTGGCGCGGCGCGGGCGCGCGGGGCTGCTGCTGCTGCTGCTGCTGCTGCTGTTGCGGGACCTGCTGGGTCTGCGGCGGCGGCGCGCGGGGCGGGAGCTGCTGCGCGGTCTGCTGGGCGTACGAGGGCGGCGCCACAGGCACGACGGGTGCGGGTGCCTGGGTCGATGCCTGCGGAGAATGAGTACCGCGGAACGTCGTCACAGAACAAAGAGCTCACCCCGAGAACGGCGGGGTCGTCGTGCACGCTGCGGCGCGGGGCGGGCTGCTCGTCGACGGACAGGTCCTTCACCTCGGACGCGCGGAAGATGATGTACTGGTACGGCTCCTGCACCGGGGGGATGTACTCGCCGACGGGCCTAGACGCGCGTGAACAAACGGGAAAAAGCGGGTGGCTTCAGTGCGACTGACCGGCGGGACTCGGTACCCATAGAAAACACTACACAAGCGTCAGGATGGGCGCGAAAGACAGGAAAGAGACACGGACCATTCGAGAGCTGAATGGTGGATGCTGCGGGGTCGATGCCGGCGAGGATGCCTCTGTAGCGCACATCTGAGTGAGAAATAAGAGAAATAGGTTTTCTGGGGGTGTTGGGGTGAGTACAAGAGCGCTGGGAGGCCGCAGGAGCGTACCCAATGAAACTGAGAGCCATGGCGAAAGAGACAAGCAATTCAGACTCCGATGTTTGCGCTGAGCAAACAACGCGTGGTTCCTTCCTCAACTTGCACGTATATTCTCCAAATACTCTCGGGCGTCTGCCTCCTTTGATTCATGAAAGGTAAACAAACTCAGGCAGGTTTCTCCAATTTGGCGTCAGCTTCGAATTCTTCGGATATGGCTTCTTGTCATGGCACACTGGCAGCGAGCTTGGTTGCAACTTGGCTCAATTTTACCGGAGCCTGGATGGAACATGACTCAAAAGAAATGGTCCGCAGTCTAATATGTATACGATCGGTAACTGAAGTTGGCGCCTACGATCCGATCCAGACGAACAAACGTGGAGTTCAAACGGAGGTTTACACGAGGGTAATGTACCCCGATGCCTCGTTCTCCATTCACTTCACCTCCAAGCTCGTAAATGAGAGCTCATAAACGGAATCCTAACCCGATAGTCAGAGCCAAACTCCCGTACTACAAGCACTCTTCACCTGCAATCTGGCTAGGAAGTGTTTTTCTCATTTCATCCAGAACCGGCATATCTAGGCTTCTCTCCCGCACTGGGAGAAGTTGACCTCATTCTCTGCATCTTCTCGAGTCCGGTGCTCACTCGACAAAGATTCGCCACTGGGACGATCAATTACAACCACCCACCGCCTCAACACACCCACCCACCCATTCGTTGAATGAGATTACAACGAGCGCCACCTAGTTGGACGTTCTACCGTAAGTATTTACGGGCTGTCTCTCCTTGAATACAATGCCGCGCTATGGGCAACCAAATATACTAAAATCTAGGTCGAGCAACTCGAAGGTTTAAATTTATGGTTCAGTGCTATGTATGTCCAAAAAATCACGGGGCGGGCGGAAGGCGGGACGAGGAACGCAGGTAGGTCTCAGCCTGCGAGTCAACCGCTGTCTTGCGCTCAGCGGTCGCGACCGACATCGTTGACACCGACGGGTGGAGTATACACCAGTGGTACTTGAGATTCTCAGTGTGCAGATCGTCGTCCGCGTCGCTGGGGAGGTCGAGGAGGCGCTCAAGGTCAGGGGCATACGTAACGAAGCCCGATTGCGACTCAGTCCGTATGCGCTGGGGAGTGTCGCCTACACAATCCCCGTCCGAAGCCGAAAGAGACTCCACCGAGGTACCCGAAAAAGACCCCACCCAGGAGTTAGAGCTGCTCGACCGCTCCTCATCTTTGTCCCAAGACGAAACAGACCCCGCAATCCAGGCTTCGATGGCCGCGTCGCTAGTGAACTTGGTCCTTTTTTGATTACTCGGGCCGTCCTGGCCGGCGGCCTTCAAGCTGTCTGCCCTCTTCCTCTTCCGCGGGGGCGGGGACCTCTCCGACACGGACGACTGCGCCCCCCTCCTGGACGACGGGGGCTTCCTGCTCGCGCCATCGTCGTCGTCGTCACCGTCGGCCTCGCGGGACTTGCGCTGTAGTCCAGAGGGCGTGCAGACGAACTTGAGCTCGGGGGCTCGGTCGCACTTGGCAAGCTGGGTGAGGCGGAGGATTTGCCACGCAAAGCGCACCCAGAGCAACATCGGATGGACGCGCATCGGTAGCTCAACCTCGTGGTTGTGCATCCGGGCTGCGAGATCAGGCGCGCCGTTCGTCAGAAAGATCGACACCCATTTCCCGTTGTAGTACGGCAACAGGCACTAGGCAGCTCACATATCGTCCCAATCGGGCAATCCATCAGATTTTGATGGGCACGGCTGCTCGGCATAGATGGTCGGACCCCAGAGACAAGTGTGGTTGGGACGATGTGATATCAAAACAATAAAAATATTACAATACAGCTACACTATGGACGTGGTCTAAGTTGCATTCCCAAACGAACCTGCTTAAACACTTCAGCGCGCTCAACGTCCAGTTTGCGGTCAGTCGGGTGATAGCCGCTTGAGGCGGCGTTGGCCTCATAGGAGCTACGGCTGGGTATGACCGAACCATGCTCATGACGGCCGTTGAAGCACCTACACATAGATTGTCTGAGCATAGTTAGGGAGAAGTGTAGACACATACCACACAGTATTTGAATGAGTTTCAATTACAATGCCCCATCGGACCATGGCGAAATCCCACTCATGCAAAGACTTGTCGGTTCCAGTCTGGACAAGCTGGACACAAGGGTAGCACCCGCCAAGATCCTCTCCCTTTTCCCTGCCCTTCCCCTTCATATTGTCCGGTTTAATATCCCGCCTACCAACATCGAAGTCACGGTGGACGGCGCTGATATAATTAGTGCAATAAAAGCTGGTCAGCCCGTGACGACCCAGCCGCCCGACCGCTGCCGAGTTGGTGACAGCAGCAATGTCAGAGCGCATTGTGGGCATGATTGTGGTACCAATCTCTACAAGAACGTCAGCATCCTTCAAAAATACATCAGCGAAATCCGACAAGAAAGCAATAATCACACCGTTGCGTGCCGAAAAAGCGCCTTGATATCATCTTCAGTATCCCCTTTGTGGCAGGCATATGGGCCATAAACATCGCCTTGAAGACCACCCTGGGCTTGACGAGTTCCAGTAGCAGTCATTGAGCCCTCATATGACCAGGCCTGCATAGATTCCCGGCGGCGGACGCCACAGACTTTGACTCTTCGGTGGTTGTCAATCAAGAGATCCAACAGCTTCTGCTGCATGGCTTTATATCGGACACCACCCAGCTGAACCCGCATATTAATCAGTCCCAATCCGACGAATAGCAGAATGATAACACACCCATTCTACTTCGCCATTATCATGGACGTAGAAGAAACAGTTAATGTCTCTACCACATCGCTTCTGAGTCTGCTCGCGAGGCTTCACCCATTTAAAACCTTTGGTTTCCGGGTTCACGTAGCGGACCTGGTATTTTTTGGATGTGCGAGTTTTCGCCTAAGACAGGAGTCAACACCACATGTGCGAGAAGACAAAAGGCAGTACCGTGGGACGAGACGGTTTCAGACGGTCTTCCGGGGGAGCACAAGTCAAAGCCGCACCAATGAGGCTCTCTGCATCCGGACGCTCGAATACCTGGATTTCACGTAAGCAGCGATCTTCCGCGTCTTCATTCTTGCAGTTTGGGCAATTGTAGTTGAGCACCTCGGGCCCGGGATCCACACCCAACGACTCTGCCTCAACACGAATCTCCTCCTTCCGCTGCTTCTCCTCCTCCTCCTTTCTCGCTTTCTCCTCCTCCTGCTTTCTCTTCTTTTGCTTCTCGTGTCGTTTCTGAGCTTTTGTTTTCGATGGGCTGGTACCGGTATTGGTGGGTGCGTCGGGTGTGATGGAGGTTGCCAGCTCCGCCGAGGCTCCTGCATCAGATGGGTAATCCGAACGCCAAACCTGCTGCCGGACTTCTCGTATCAATTTCCGATGAGCATGTGTCTCGGAAACGACCAGAGCCAGCTTTCTGTCCTTCAAAGCTGCCAGGAAGGACATGGATGACACAGACTTTGCATCCATGAGCAGAGGGAGCTGCATAATTGTACGATAAACTTTGATAGCGTCCCAGCCCTGGATGCGCTATTTGTTGTCAGTAAGTCAAAATGGTTTCGGAATAAGACCACACACCGGGTAATCAAGCGTCTCAAGGGCCGGAGCAAGCCAGAGCTCCGAGTTATAGACAAAGCTGTCGCGCGACAGCAACAAAAAAACGGCCATAGGGTTGTAAACCCACGGGTGCATCTCTCTGTGAGAGCTGATGAATACCAAGAGATCTATTGCGTCACTTGGGCCAAACTTGTAGTTAGGATCTGGTTTTCGCTTAGCCTGCAGCTCGGTCAACACGGCCCTCGATCCCTGTGAAATCACGTACGGCCTCACATTCCTCTACCGTAATTGTTGGTCGTGTCCACCGACAAATCAGCAGAGGATAGCTCCGCTTCCAGTTGTGGAACCGGAAGCTTTGCTCGACATCTGGGTGGGTGGTTTCCAGTAGGTTTCCTGGCTTGCTGATTTTGTACATCATGTCGAGCAGCCCCGACTCCTGACAGAGTTTTCAAGATTTTAGTTGCGAGACAGACAAATATGACTAACCTCTAGAGCCGTCTGAAACTCGGGCGTTCTCCAAATCTTTGGCCGAAGCTTGCGCATGTCTACCAAGTCATCCACAATGTCTTGCTTAGAGCGGCGGTATTTCTGTCAAGCATATTTAATTACACACATATCACAAAAATAAAGTAAAGATGCGTACGTTGCCAGGTCTCACCACTGGGTAGAAAAAGACCTGCATGTGGGCACACCATATTTTCATTATCTCAGGCAGTTGGACGAGATTGTTGCAGGCCCCCGGCAACCTGCCGGGAAGTGCAGCTGGACGTGATATAGGTGTGGTTTGAGTGAAGTCTGGAATATATTCGTCATGGTCACTGCCCGGCATTTCCTCATCGTAGTCGCTGCTGTTGTCGTCGATGTACGTGAATGCTTCATCGTCCTCATCATTATCGACATCTGGAAAAACAAAGTCGGCATCGGCGGTGCTGTCCGTATCCAAGTCGCCCTCGGAGTCGCCGTCTGAGTTGTCCCGGTCGTCCACATCGTCCATGAAACAAAAATCTGTGGGGACGTCGACCTACTGTAAATTCAGAGCCCGAAAGAAACATCATTCGGGGAGAACTGACATAGGTGCGAAAGTTATCCATCTGGCTTTGCAGAAGCAGGGCTCCTGCAAGTTCATCCCCATCTACGCTTCCAAGATGGGAGAAGCGCAAGTATAGGACACCGAGGATGATATCCCAGCTCCGCAAAAGAGCCTCGGCTGGCATCTTAGCAGTGACTTCGCCGCCGATAGAGAAAGTAAGCCAGTCAGATGAAAATTCAACCTGAGATCCAGCGTCAAACACCCGTCTGCAACGGATAGTGAATCATACCCAGTACGGTTCGGTGAGTAGCGTTTGCAAGGCAGTCCAGTCCCATGCCAGTGCTTGTTGCCCGCGAGTACGAGTTGAGGTTGTGCCGTGCAGGCGTAAGCCGAATGCAGTCTTGATGGGTTCCATAGCCCATATTGTTGCATCTTCCGGGTATGGATGCAGTCGCGGAGTCCATAGTTTGAGCTTGGAATGTGTGGGCGGCATGCAAGAATCAATTGCCTGTTCAGGACGAACCAAGTCCTCGAAACGATTCGCTCCGAGGGAAATGTCCAGCGTAGGCTGGGCAGGAATTGGTGGAAACGAATTTGCTCCAATGAATACGGGGAATCGCCACAGAAGGCGCGGAATGGAAGCGAAATCAACATATTCAACTCAATGTCAGTCTCAGAGCTGTATGCGCATTTGTTTATTCTTTATCAGGTATCAAATAGCAAAACGCAGGGATAGCAAGGACCGAATATGGAATACGGAACATGGAATACGGAAACGGTATGTATAGAGAGAAGAAAGCGCCCACTGCCGTCCAGACGGACAGCAAGCCCGGTGCGCAATTACCTTCTTTTCCTCTCCGCTGATCCACCCGCAAGCCCACTGAGTCGGCGTACAGGTTTGTTGCAGACACGCTTCAAACTCCTCACGCACGCACGCTTCGAGCCGGCGCCCGCGTGCTCAAGACGCGCTCGATTTCACGTACCACCTCAAATCAAGCCGCACACGCGGAGACGCCGCCGCATCCGGCGGGTGTTGCGCCTATGCGGCTCGCGGATAGTCACGCCACGCCTCAATCTCTCCACACGCCGCCAACGACGACATCGCCCGCGCACAAGGTCCGCATACGAGTCTGAGGCGCCCACTGCTCCGCAGATGGCCATCGGTGAGTCTTCCTCGCAGGCCATGAGCTCTGCGCTAACAAGAACAGTGCAGCGCGTGCGCAAGGTCCACGCAACGCCGCCTAACCCCCCCCCTCTCCACCGATGCTCGCGCGCGGGCACGTTCAAGCCCGCGTTGGCGTCCGAGCGGCAGCGTGCGCCACTCCACGTCTCCCGGCGTCCGCACGCCCGGGTCGTTGGCGCGCGAGTTCGAAGTTCCCGCAAAGCGCCTCCTCGGGTTGGGTTGGACGTCGGCGATGGTGCACTCACGCGATATGGATCGCGTTCCGCACCCGCAAGTGTGCTGCGTGGCGATCCCCGAGCGCGGGGAATCCTCGTCACGGCTGTGCGAGGGCTGCCCACAAGACGATCTACGATTTATGCGGCGTCGTACGCGGACCTGGACTTGCGAGCTGCAAGTCGCCGCAGATGCGCAGGGATGAGCGCAGCCTGCTCGCGACGTTGCGCCGCGCGGAGCCCGCAAGTTCTGTGCGCGGAATCCTGCTGTGTCTATGCCGCCGCGTTGCCGGGAGGTAGCGCTGCGCTGCACGGAGACTTGGAGGGAAGCTCCAGACGGCGCTCCGGGCACTACGACGCAGCAGCGGCTTCCCGCAACTTGCGCTGCACGGGCCACTTTGCAGTCGCGCGACTCGATTTGCGCGCGGGGGTCACAGCTGAGCTCGCCGGAGACAGAGCCGCGCTGCGCGGGTCTTGCCGCAAATCTCCGCGCGGACGCGCTCGGGGCGCCATTCCCATACTCCTATTGTAACCCAGGATGTAGCAATGGCTGCTTCCTTTCCCCGAGACTAGTTCTGCGGGATGTGGTGAGAAAAGAATTGAGCAAAGAGAGACTGCGTACCGTGCGTGGAGACGCGGAGCATTCGGAGCGGAAAGACGCACGCAGAAAATCGATTGAATCCGGGGAAGGGAGGGCGGGGCTGCGGCGTCAGCGCGACGGCGCGTAGTGAGGCGCAGCGGGTAATCGTGCGTGGACGGCTAGATTTCAGCGCGTACTTCTCGTCGAGTGGCGCCGCGGGCTCGCTGTCAGGCCAGACCGTGTCTGTGTCGACGCTGTTCCAGGCGGTGATGGTGTCCCCGCCTGCGAGCGTGCGTATGACGCGGTGCGCCACGAGGCCGAGCAGCAGGAGGGCGAGCTCGGCGAGGGTCAGCCCGGGCGGGGGTGGCGGCCCGGGCCTGACGCGTTTGTGATGTTGACGCGAGGACGGACGCGAAGGCGGGGGCGAGTCGCGAAGGAGACGGACGAGGGCCGAGAAAGATATGGCGAGTCTTGATTGTTGATGGGAGTGCGTATCGGAGGAGACGGAGGATGGCGGTGACAGCGAAGGCGCTGGGGATTCAGAGGAGGGTGTGTGTGGATGGGGTACATAGTGGATACGGTGGTGGTTGACGGGTGATGAACTCAGCCAGGGCACCACTCTATCGCATGCAAGAAAGCCTCAGCATTGCGAATAGACCGCGAAGAGACGTGCGTACCTTCCGCGGCGCCGAGAGCGGCGCAGACGTGGCGTGGGGGGAATACATCGTCCGCAGCGTGGATCATCACGACGAGTGTCTGCAGCGTGAGGAGCGCCGCGGCCTCTGTCGTGGAAAACCCGGCTGTAGGACGTGCGCAGAGGGCCGAGAAGCGCTCTCAGAAGCGGTGAAAGCGCTTCTCGGCGGCGTGGCCATCCTTGAGAACTGGAGCGGCGCAGGAGGGCGGCAGGACGTCGTCGGCGTCCGCGTTCAGGGGAGGAGGCAGCGGCCGTCCGGGTCTGGGACGCAGGTGGCGCTGGACGCTTGTGACGAGTGGGTAAGTGCCGCACGAGGACCGGACGTCGTGCAGCCGGGCGGGCGCGGCGAACATCGTCCTCATTCGCACTCGCACTCGCATTGGCGCAGGCCGGACGCAGGTGGCGTGGGACGTGGTCAGGGGAGGGTGGTGGGTTGTGGTAGGCCCGGCGCCGGACGTCGTCCGCGGAGGGAGGGCGGGCTGCGGCGTCAGCGCGACGGGCGCGGACGGGGGCACTGGTTGGGGCGGCGGACGTCGTGGGCATCGTCCTGGCATCCGACGTGGGCTGCTCGTCGTGTGGTGAGGCGCACGGAAGCAGCGTGGTGCGCGGGCGGCTGGACGGCGGTGCGCTGACCAGCTCGAGGCGCAGCGCACCACCGTCTAGCCGCCGGAGCTGGATGTCGTCCGGGGAAGGGAGGGCGGGACTGCGGCGTCAGCGCGGCGCCGAGAGCGGCACGAACGTGGTGTGACGGCAGACGTCGGGGTCGTCGCTGGGGACGCAGAGGGTGGTGCGGACGTGGGGGCTCGTCCTGGGACACCTACGACGCGGCGACGCGGCTCGTTCATGCGGGGGCGCTCGTTGTGGGACGAGGGTGGGGCAACGGACGTCGTGGGCGGCGCCGGTGACGCAGAGGGCAGCGCGGACGTGGGGGGGGGCAGTGGCTTCTAAACAGGTTAGCAAGAGAGCATCGGGGGCAGGGAAGGGGACGCACGCAGGGGTCGATACACATTATAAACATGCGGCAGCGGCGCCGCTCCTGTTGATTCGCAAGCGCGGGACTGGGGACGAGCAGACGAGGACTGCGTGTCGGACAAGGTGGACAGTGCGGCGAGGCGTGGAAGCAGAATGGGGGGAGGAGCAGCGCCAGACGTCGTCCAGGTTCACATTCATGTGGGGAGGGTGCAGGATCGTCTGTTGGGACGCAGGGGAGACTGGCGCTGCGAGGAGGAAGCAGCACTGCACTCTTGTAGGGTGTTGTTTGCACCGTCGGACTCGATCGGCCGAAGGCGTCCGAAGCGGTGGGTTAGCGCTGCGGATGGCCTCTGTGCTCCCAAGACATGCGCAGACGCGCTGAGCGGGTCCAGCGCGATTGTCGTGTTCTCATGCAGACAGCCTCGGTATTGGAGCATGTTATTGGGCGTGTTTGGGCGCGTTCGGTCAGCGTGTTTGGGTTCATCGTGCTTGAAGACGTCGTGTCGGGAAAGGGCGTGTGGCGGGGCGTGTGGCAGGGCGTCGAGCTATGCCACAAGAATGGGAAGTGTATGTTGTATATGCCTGAATAATAAAACAAAAAGAAGGGATACCACCGCGCTTTGCAACGTCCTGGCCGAAGCCTGACAGAAGACTCCGGCCAGGCAACAATTGCAAGCGAGGCCGGTGAGCGGGGGGGCGAGGTGGTGGTTCAAGACCAACCGCGCCAAAGTTTGCACAAGCAAGAGGTACAGATTTTATACGCGTCGCGTTGATCCTCACGTGATCGCACAACGCGCTCACGCTCTGCGATCACTGTGATCATTTGTCCTGCCTCAGACAGAATTCCAACACGCTCAGCCAATTCCTGGCTGATTTCCCTCGGCGTATAGAGTCTTAGAGCAATGGTACCAGTCGTCGAGACGTCCATGTTCCCACGGTCAATTGGCAAGCATAAGGGACAATTACTAGCAGGCACGTACTATAAGCATATTCCGAGTCAAACAAACGAAACCCGCCACTAGTACTACTACTGTGCGACTATAGTGAACTCTAAGAATTTAGAACCCCAAGGGCACTCGCCTGCCTCCATTTTTTGTAAGTGTATTGCACTATTTCCGTCTATCTGCTTCAAGATGTACGCGGGATCCATCGAAGGCATACCAGCTCTTTTGCCGCCAATAACCATCAAAACCAAGGTGGCGTTCACCGAGATTTGTACCGAAGCAAGCCAATGTCGAAGGTGCTCAGCCTGCCATCCGGATGGAATAGTTATAGTGATGTGGCTGGTGAGTGCGTCCTCCAAACCAGATGGCAGCGTGAAGTCCTGACCTAAGTGGCCTAAGCAACGCAAGCTGATTATTATAGAGAGAGTCGCTTACCCGCATCATATTCCAGTCTCAAATTGCGAACGTGCAATTTATCCAATTTGAGCGGTGCAATGCTTGTGGCCCCATGGATCTCCAGCGTCTCCACAAACACGTTGGGGGATGCCAGCCATTGTTGAAGTAACTCCATGCCATCAAAAGGACCAATGTAAAGGTCCTTGATCGTCATTGCCGCTGGAGGTTGTCTATTATACATAGACGTTCCCGATGTTGGCACTCGCAGTCTGCAGCTGATGAAGGACATCGCTTGGAGCTTGCTCACTCGGGGCAGGCACGATGTTCCTGCCAAATCCCAATTGCCCAATGTGAGAACCCCTCCTAATGTCTGCATGTAATTCCGGTCTAAAAGAGCAGATAAACCAGTTAGATTGGCGTCACAAATGAAACAAAAGTGGCTCACTGAAGGCGGCTGCAACCGCATCTACAAAAATGGGTGGCAGCATTCCAAATAAAGCCTCGCCTATGCTGTGTGCAGCTGGGTGCAAAACGATGTGCTCCAGATTGGTAAGAACCCGTAGAATGGGGACCATGGCGAGTGCGTGTTCACGGTGAGTCAGTGCCTTGGATTGCAGGGTTATAGAAAGCTGTTTGGTGTACAGCCGGAATCTTGGGTTCTGGAGCAGTATGCTGAATCTATCTGCTACTTTTCGGTTGCGAATATTGACGACCATCATGAGATTGCGCTGGGATGGGACTACCCAACGCGCTTCGACCAATGAGCAGGCTTTCAGTGTCTCGGTCTTGCTGCATAGAGTTTCTAATGTGTGGTCAACCAACTCTTGTGGAAAATTCCGCATGCTCGGAATTGGAGAGAGAGGAGGCGACAAGTCAATCAAATCAAATCATGCATTCTCATCATTGATCTCTATTGCCCAGTTTGTCGACTCGAACCATGGACAGTGAGGGTACAACCACCCTCGCTGTGGACACCACTGTGAAGAGCAATAAAAAGAAGAAGAATCAGCATCGACCCGCACGTAAGCTTGCCGTTTAAGCAGTTAAACATTATGTCTTAATCTCGAAGCAGCGCCCGATGAGGACCTGCAGCCTCTGATATCCTATTACTGGCACCTTGGGCTAACAGATCAGCAAGTTACAGACCATTGCATGGACCACTTTGACAAGACGGTGTATGGCCTCAGGTATACCATCTTATGCTTGGTTATCATAATCTTACGTTTTATGAGTCTGTGGACTATCAAGCGACGTCGCAAGGCTATGGGACTAAAAGGAACCAGACAGAAAGCTGCTACCTGGGAAATGATTGAGCCATTGTACCAAACTATCCGAGCAAGATTCCCTACGATGGGGGCCAGACAGATGGTTACAACTATCCGTCAAGATCACAGCATTGAAGTATCCGAGTGAGATGCGCACACCTGTTCAAATGTTGGGCACTAATCAGTTTTCCAGGCACTTCATTTCCCAGTTCTTGAACATTGTTGAGCGTGAAGATGTAGAGAAACGCAAAAGGAAAAAATTCAAGCGTAAAATTTATTGGTGCGCTGGTATTGGCGATATATGGGCTTTTGATCAGCACGACAAATGGAAACGCTTCGGTCTCTGGAAGCACGTTGGCCTCGATCCTTTCACGGGTCAAATTCTGTGGCTAAAGATCTGGTGGACAAATCGCAATCCAAAGCTTATAACAAGCTATTATCTTGAAGCGGCCCGTAAAAAAGGAGGCGAGCTTTCCGTTACTTTTTATTCTGCTCTCGTTCCTGACTGCCTAGCAGGGATTCCGCTCATAACTCAGAGTGATCCCGGCTCAGAGAACTACGGCATAGCCAATTGCCACACGGTTACGCGACAGCGCTTAGACCCTACTCTTGAAGGATCATTGCAACACAAATGGATGCAGGGCCATGGTTCCAATGTCAAGCCCGAAATAGCTTGGTCATTGCTCCGCCACCAGTGGACGCCCGGATTCGAAACCGTTCTGGATTTTGGGCTCAACAACGGCCTATACAAGTCTACGGATCCCCTGGAAAAGTGAGTGTCCATCGAAGTCGAATGGCCCTTGCTAAATTAGCCAGATTGGTGTTCAGATGGTTGGCGATTCCTTGGCTCCAACTGGAGTTGGACTCCTGGGTCAAGCGCTTCAATTCGAGTAAACGTCGTGCAGATAGGGGCAAAATACTTCCCAACCAAATCCCGGATCTCATAGCGGCCAAACCGCATATGTTCGGAGTTCATGACTACAAGGTGATTAGGCTGTTCGTCATTGTTCAACTATGCTGATTCCGATTCTGGATAGGTCATCATTCCACCGCCGTTATTTGATGAAATGCAGGCCAAATGGGCGCCAACAACTGACCAAGTCTTCCAGCTGGTCCCGCCCAATTTCGGGGATAAGGCATGATGTATATATATACATTACTGAAAAATCTGACCGGTTATTTAGGCATCCGCTCTCTATACTACTTTAGGTTCTCCACCGGTCTCATCCTCGACTTTTTGGGAGGTCTATGTGCAACTCCTGGAAGCCTTCAAAGTGGAAGCTCTCGATGACGCTATGAAGGCTCAAATGGAAGCAGCAGACGCTGAATTCGAGTTTGAAATGGAGTTACTGGCCGGCCAAAAAGAGCTTCGCAATGGTGTGAATGTAGTACCCGGGTTTGTGTATGCTGGTGGTCTGGCCAATCCTCCCACTCCCGACTTGCCTCCAGACGATACTGAAACTGTCGCTCCTGCGCCTCGGATTTATGCTGATTTCACTGATTCCGAATCCGAATCCGAAGACGGTCTTGACAAATGTAAGCAAACTAGCGGCTATTGCTTCTTCAAGCACTGACATTAGCTAGAACTGTTCTAGGTATATATATTTGTACGCTCGCGTACATCTATATATTGGCCTGTGTACAAGCATGCAACAGTGCAATGTCTCGATGACGCGTTACATACTAGATACATTTGAAATATTCGGAAATATTCGGAAGAGATTCCATTGATCCTTGCTCTCATCTTTTTCATCGGCTGGCGCCAGCTTTTTTCCTTCTTGACCGCACAATGGACTCCGGTCTGTCTGCAGACATCACACCTACTGGGCGGCCCCCAGTTGTTTTTGTTGTCGCCGCGAATTCCCTGTTGGAACCGTTCTCCAGTTCATTTCCAGCCATGATCCTACGAGGGCCGGAAAATTTGCATGCGGAGATTGTCTTGAATACTATCGCAACAAGACTACAACCGTCAAAAGGGGTGGTACGTTTATATTACAAGCATGTCATTCTAATTTCTTAAACGGTACTTGCCTTGTAGATTTGATCGCTGCTCCCCAGTCGTCCTCATCAAACTATTACATTCCTCCACCAACACCTGATGCCGACGTAGAAAACATTCGCAAGGACATAGCCAGAGGACAGCGAGGAGGTAAGTTGTCGTATTTTATCGGCTGAGGCAAAATTTGTAATTTAATGGCTCTTCAGACAGTTCGCGTCCCCCTGTAGCCGCGCTAGCAGCCGGCACTGGGCATTATGGCCAGCCGAGCCAGGCTGCTTTTGGTCCGACGGTTCTTCTACCCAATAGCCATTATAAACCTCCACCTGCCTTTCCACCGTCCTTCCCTCAATCGTTCTCATCATCTTATGCTCAAAACCCCTTGGCTCCACCATCCCCTGCCATTGGATACACAAATGAGCATGCGGGCTATATGGCTGAGCGCATCAAGCGTGCTAGCCTGGCTTATTCCGCCCATCAAGCCTACGTTGTGCCTATCCAAGTGCTCTTGTGCTATCTCCCACTCGGAGCCGTTAGATCTAAAGTGATTTGTGTAAGCTATCTATCTTCAAGAGCAAGCAGGCGTTAACATATTATTGCAGATGGAGATAGCTTCCGATGTCCCTCTGCACGTTGGTGCCGTGGATCTCAAAAAAATTTGCTTTGAAACGATCAAGCCTTTGTGGGACCGAACTGCCCGTGGCTTTCAGATCTCTCTCGGTCATGTCACCTTGCGCGAGGAGAACTGGTCGTTGATTCATGTCAGAACTCCTGACAAGGATGTATAGCGATGCGTTTTATGAAAGCACCTACCGGAAACAAAGGGACATCCAGTGCAAATGCGGCTCTGCAGTTCCGACCGAAGCAGATCAAACTTCGGTTGGAACTGGAAATGATGTGTACGCCGCTTCGCAAGCTTATCTGGACGCTGCTCGGGAGGCAGAAGAATCTGGTTTTCATGTAAGACACATTTATCATTATGATCTGTATTCTGATTAAGCACAAGTCTCAGGACGTTTCTTATAACACCCCTCAAACCGGCAAACCTGTGTCCGACAAACCATCGAAAGCCACTAAAAAAAGGAAGCGGAGGGATACATCGACCGTTCCCACCTTGAATGATGTGACCCCCGGCTTTGTGAATACCACCGCTGCGAGCTTTGACGCCAGCTCGGGCCTTACTGGGGGCATGACCTTTATGCAAGTCTCGCCAAAACTGACAGTAGCTGCAAGCCTTTCATTTATGAGCAATCTTCTGTATAATAACACTGCTTTCTTTTAGTCTTTTTCATCGCGCAGAGCCCCTACAATAAGTCCACCATCAACGCCGCCGTCAAGCGTCTTCACCTCATGCCTGTGTCGCCTCAATCACCTGAGGTGGTCAGAGGTGCTCTTGAAGCAGTGCTAGGACAGCAGAAGCTTCCAACGAAGCGGGAAATCGGAAACCTCCGTGAGTTACTTGCATATTATGATTAAAAAATGTCTGACTCGTCTACAGTGAAAACCCGGGCCATCCGAGTGCTCTTGCACCCGGTCAAGCCATTCTCCAATGTCAGCGACCTCATGTCCACGACAAACTGGGAGAGCTTCTGCTCCCCTGCATTTGGCGCTGAATTAGTCATCGACTTTGACGCGAAGAACGCCAAAAAGGGGCCTTCAAGCAAGCCATGTTTGGCGAATCTGTCACCCCGCTTTTCAATGACCGAACCAACTACGAAATCTGTGTCAAACAGGCATTCTACACCGAGCCCACTCAGTCCGCAGGAGTTCAGCTCATGCAGACCGTGATTCACGACACCCCCGTTTCCAAGCAAAACTGCTTGTGATGGAAATGCGTCTGTCGCATTTGGAACCGCCGCTCTCAACGCTGCTACAAATGGATGGCGCGTTACATTCGGATCCATGGACAGCCGTCATTTTGATATCCCTCAAATGCGATTTGTCCAAGCTGGACTGGGTCTTTCCGAGGACGGAACCAAGGTCTTTCTCATCGAGGAAAGCATTCGTCCGACACTCCATGGACCTTTCCGCAAGTTCATGAACAACCGAAACGTGATTCCTATTGCTCTCCCGGACCCGGACGATGCAGTACTGGGACGCTTCCTAGCTTTCACACAGCACCTGCAGTACTGGATGACGCTCAAGCTGTTTTTCATCTCAGATTACCAAGGTGCGTAAAAACAATTCAGTGTCGACACTACTAGTAGTAACAATAACTTTACAGGGGGCAAGGGACTTCTGACAGATCCTCAAGTGTTGTCGTCCAGGTACTTTTAACTAAAGCTAAACCTCCATCCTTTCTCTTGTTATTGCACCACAGCGAGCTTGGGAATATTTTTGCGGAGGGAAATGTTTCGTCGGGCTATCAAAGCTTTGAGCGAGACCATGTCTGCAACGAATTCTGCAAATTCTTCGATCTCAGAACCGACTACGCGATTGGCCCATTGATCGGGTTCCCGCCTCTCCAAATCTTCGCCATCCGAGCCAGGCTCTTCAAAGGCTCATTGAATGGTCCCCTGTTCAACACCGGAGGATCTATGGACATGGCGTTGTCGACCACAACAATGTCCGGTTAAAAACCGGTCTCATTCACTGTCCTTACCGTCCTTTTCCCCCTGCTCATGTACCGTCCTGCGCATTACACTCTTTGAACAGATCCAATGTCATTATACCCGCGCCCCTTATGCCCCATCTCCGTATCCAATACACCAACTACTGTCTGTCATTACTCCTAGGGTTGTCCTTGATTCCTCTTTCCGTCCTTCTACCCACGCACCTTTTGACCTATTACCCACCGACTTTACTTATACAGTGCAAATGGCGATCTATATCAGATTCCGACTCACAGTCCACTTCCGTACCAATCACACCAGCATTGCACTGAGCCGCGATGAAATGACAAGACTTGGATGTCGCGGTACATTCTTCCGTGGCCTGCATACATTTGATTCAAAGGCATTTATGTAAACCTCTATTTGTTTCGCGTTCATTCCACTTGTCAGGGCTATACTCTGGCTCGAGTCGTTTGAATCTCGCGCTTCAAATTCCGGCCCGTGCTCGCGCGCAGATTGATAAGATGGATTTGCATTCAGTGGGCTCGACATCGTACGTATTTACGGCTTCCCAGTGCCTCGCACAAAATGTCCCGGCCGTTCTCGAGTCCACCTCTTCGTCCGAATCCAATCGACGCACAGGAGATGTGGCACGGATTCAGAGCCGCCACATCTCTCCCCGTGCAAACGCCCGCCCGCCGCCGCCCTGACGCACGCGCGGGCGGGACTTGGCGGCCGCACGGCTGCTTCTGCTCCCGGCGCCGAATGTGCGCTCGGAGCTCTTCGGGCGACGCCCCGCGGAATTCGCCTTGGCCGCATGCTCACGCTGGACTCGGCTTGCGCGGGTATGCAACGCTGAGTCTGACGCAGCAGAGTCCGGTGGTCTTGGTGCCCGCGAGAACACTGGGCCGTTGTGTCGGCACAGAGAGCCGTGTGCGGCCTCTGCACGGAAGGGCAGGGGTACTTGCCGCCGGTGTCGCTGTGGGACGTGGTGGTACGCCTTTCCTCCCTCTTTTCTGTTGCTGTACTGAATGGATTGATGAGGCGGGCGAGCGTGAGCGCGAGTAGTAGTACGACGCGCCGTACACGCATACACTGACTCACGAGCGGGGGGCGGGAGTTGATGCAGAGCGCGGACACCGTGGTGTGGCGCTTCCGATGCGCAGGAATGCACAGGACTTGGGGGTTCGTGCGTACGCGGGATCGAATACCACGGGTGATGCGGGGCTGAAGTGGCAGGATAAGGGAAGTATAAGCGCGGGGCTTACGACGTACCTGGCACGGCCGTTGCGGGAGGTGGGGACTTGGCGGCGCTGCAGCGTCGGGCGAGGGCCGCTGCACGGAACATTTCGCACGACGCTGCGACGTGCAGGACTTGGGAAGCGCTGCACATCTGGTATGCCTCTCCTCTACCTTGTTTCGTCGTTACCGCGCGCTTATGGGATCGATTAGCGGGCGAGGGGGGAACGAGCGGTGCGACGCACCATATTAGTAGTACTATTACGCACACGAGCGGGTGGGGACATGGCGGGTGGGCCTGCGGTGGCAGCATCAGCGAAGCAAGGCACAGGCAATTTGTACGACGTACCTACACATTGTAACGCGGCGGGGACATGACGGCGCTGGTGTTGCGCAGGTCGAGAGGGAGAGGACGGAGTCGAAGGTGTGAGCGCGAAAGTTAGCGAGGTGAGGCGTGTTTAACAGACCTCGGTGGCAGCATTGGCGCGCCCCGGTGCTGCTATCGTGCTATCGTGGATGCACGGACGCCGGCGTTTGCGCTGTGTGCGATGAGTGGCGGGCAAATATATGTTTTAATCCACTGACGCACAGGATCACACTCGGACCCGGCGGCGGGGACTTTATCCCCGCGCAGGAGGTGGGCGGGAGGTGGGAGTGTGTGTCGCAGGTTATGCAAACACTGCAGGAGATGAAGGCGCAGGGATGGATGTACGGGACGCACCGTGTATGTAGTACCGAGGTGGACCGTACACCATGAGTGCATGAGTCCATCAAGCCGGTGCAGACGAGGCCTCCGAAGTCCGTGCTGAGGAAAGACGGGCTCGTGGCGTGCATCTGCGGCGACGCGCACAACGGCGGGTGCAGCGTGGGGCGCGGGCGGTTCTACTTGGGGCATGCGGCGGCGTCAGACTTGTAAGTTCTTGTAATTTCATTCAATGCCACAAAAATGCCCGCTACGCTGGGGTGGTCCCTCGTAGATGTGTTGTGCGTCGATGGGAAAATGCTAAAGAAGCTGCCGATGCTGTGATGTGGCTGTCCCTCGAACCTCCTGCCAAATACGACCAAACCGGCCGCCGCCCCAAACCTCCTACCGCAACGCGACGACGACAAGGCCTCATTAGGCTGTACGATGATGAGCGGGTGTCCCAGGGGTCCTGGGTGGTGTGCCGACTGGCCGGGATCGCCAATCACCGGTATGTTCTTGAAAACCGGAGCTGCCAAGTCCCTGTTTGCCATATTGTAGGGATAAATGCAAAAGTGAGCAAAGTCCAAGGACATTCCGATGTCCGCTCGCATAGTGCACATATTCGACAGATCATGGATATCCGTAATTTTCTAGCTCTGCGGCGATGTCATGGTATGCAAACTGGGATAACATTTCAGCCAGTTGAACGCGGGTGTAAAACCAATTACCGCCACATACCCAGTGCGCCTCTCCCACGGGCACAAAAATGAGAAGTGCTGAGTCTAGAGCAGTCCGCCGTGATACAGCATCTCTTGTCGACGTGCTTCACCAGACCACGCCTGAATAGCCATGTTCGTCTTCGCCCACCTGCGATGTGCGCACGCCCTCTGCGTTCTGCGCCTCATCGCGCTCCTGCCATTTCCTCATCCAGGCAAGGGGGGAAAGCCCTTCATCGCCCAGGATCGGAAGTCTCCGCAAACGGGGTATTCCGAGGGCGCGGCCTCGTCAAGGAGGAGTACAGGTATTTTCCTGGCGCCAGGAGGGGGAGTGAGGCCCCGGGTCTCCGTTTTGGCGGTCCTGTCGCCGGGGCCGACTCCAGACCCGGACGCGGCAGGGTTCGTCTGACGTAGCATAGACTTTGAAGAACCGGCGCGCCCGCCCGGTGAAGGTAGGCATCTTCTGCAGGGGCACTAGCCGTCCGGGTGCATTGCTTGCGATAATAGACATCGCATCGAGCACCAGCTGCTCAGGAATGGCGTAGTCGTGTCCCCCTGGGGTTGCGGGAAAACACGGCAGGGTGAGGAGTGGGACTCTCAAGTAGCCGTGGTGTACGGTAATGTACTCCTTTGTTGACAAGTATGGCGGTGGTACGGGAGCGGGGAGAATGGTCAGCTCTGAGGGC
>JARKIE010000715.1:0-27891 GCA_029378255.1 Mycena rosella
TGACAGGGAAGCCTTTGGAACGCGCTTATCGCTGAGTTCGAGATTTCCAGGAATATGAGACATGCTGGTGTGGGAAGGCGTTTAGAGATTATGCGAAGTCTTGTTGGTACTCAGGAAGAAACAGTCGCAGCCCTTTATATAACACACCGGGGGCATTACCCAAAGCACTATCGATGATAAGTAGTGCCTTCGCAGCCGGGCATGTGACAAGCATATGTCCGGCATGTGTCTCGGCAGATACCCCGGTAACATTACTCGTACTTATTATAAGCAGATGCCTCGCTGTTCCGAGATGCCCCATTGGTTCTTTCCTTCCCAACGTCGTAAATGCGCATGAAATCGACCCGGCACAGCGCGAAGTTGATTTTTTCCACACAGTTCATGTCCGACGACAACCTACCATGAATTGCGGTCAATGGACTGAACATGAATATGTTTCGTCCCTACTACTCGCCTGGCGCTCCCTCAGGTGCCTTGGTCCCCGGCGCTCACCGTTTACTCACCTGTTCAATTTCGCACTTCCCTTTCTCATACACGTTTCTCACTGCCGCCCACCGAACTCCATCGAGACTGGCTTCTGGGCTACACATATCAGAGATTAGCTCAGGATCCGCCAGCTTGGCTCACTGAAACTCCCCTCACAAGACCTGGAGCTGTGTCATCCTTATTCGCTCTTTCCCACTCCCCCAGTACTATCCCCTCACCCTCCATTCGCTGAATGCGTAGCCCTCCACTCTCTGCAGCATCACACCTGCAATGAGTGTTTTACAGATCACACGGTGCTACGCCGTGTTGCCGCAAGCGCTGTCCACGCGCTGGGACGGTCGGCGGCCACCTCGTCCCAGGGACCCGTTCCACGTAATGAAGGATGGAGGCGAGCTTCGGGGATTTAGGCGCAGATGTGATGGCATCGCGAAGGAGCGGGATGAGGGTGTGAGAAGGCGGGAGCGTGAGGTAGGATGCCACGGTATTGAGGGCATCGCGTTCGATGCGGAGCTGGGCCGGCAGCAGCGCCGCTTCCTTCTCCAGGACAGCGAACACGGCTGTGCGGAAGGCTCCAGTGATGCACCGAGCCACGGAAAATGACCTTGTCGAGTGGCTTGAACGCGTCTGTGGGGAGGGGGAGGAAGGATGAGACCCCGTAGTCAGCGCAAGGAAGGACTGTAGAGCGTGTGAGGTCACGGATAAGGAGCGGCCGAAGGCCCCAGGAGTTATGCATGATCGCCATGGAGGCATTGAGCACTCGCAGGGCCGCCGATGCGGAGCACATCGCGATATTATCGGTGACTGGGTACTGAGCAACCTTAGCAATTCTGAGCTCGAGCCCATGCATGAATCGGCGTGGATACAGGTTTATGGGCTCTGAAACTAAGTTCTGCATCCTGTGGGTGAGACGAGATATTTTCCGCGAATTTGTGCAAAGGTTTCATGGCCTAGTGAATTTTTCTTCGGGGGGTGTCCCAAAATAGCAAAAACGGGGTAGTGGGCCACCCAGCCAAATTGTTTGTGCGTGCCAATAATATTCACCCCGGTGTATCCCAAATAATTCAATGGATACAGTTACATTATTTTTTTACACTTAAACTTGAGATCTGAGATGTATGGGGCCGTAACTATTTGCCTTTCCAGCCATCAGGGATGGGTGAAATTGCACTCCGGACAGAATGGGTTCCCCAATAGAGCACAAACTGTAAAAAAGCCCGAAATTAAAAAAGAAGATGGCTCCAGGGAAAGTATTAAGACATACCTATATGGAAATGATGACCACCACATACCCATAACCCATCCAACAAAATTCATCTTTTTGCGCCACTGAAATTCGGTGGTTTGGGGTAGTAGCCCAGCATGAACAGGAAGTCGCGCATTTGAAATCCAGATCGATGTAAGAGAATACCTTATTAGAGGTATAGAATGCAACAACCAAGTTCCAGGTCCGTAGGCAAGACGGGTCGATCGCTAAAGAGGTGGCCGGACTGTGCCACTCGGGATCAGGGCGAGATGATCTTGAACGGTCCAAGAGGCGAAGGGGACTCGTTTTCATATATAGTCCGAAACGAGGGTATCAATTCGAATCAAGGAATGCCAACGAGCCCCAAAACTTGTGAATCGGCGAACAATTGGTGGAGAAACCGGCCAAAGACGAGCGCGAAGGCCGTTCGGAGATAAGAAATGATGTTCACACGCCGGCATCTCGCTTGAGAACCTGCCGCAACTTTTGATCGCCGCAACTTTTGATCGCCGCATCACTCTGCCTCGAAATTTGACATACAGTGTTACGATAGATCATATTCCATCCTATGAGCACCAAATCCCGGGATTCTACATCACCGCACCTTCTACCTAGTTCGGCCCACTAGGCAGTCGCTGATAATATGCTTCTTCCCGCTCAAGCGCTTGTCGAGCCACAGCCTGATCCACTTCAGCTCCTCCGACGGAGAGATGGCCTTCCCATCAAACACCACCGTGACCTGCGACAAGTCTGCATTGCCCAACACAATATGCAGCAGGTCCGTCTCCTCACACTCGAAAAATGCCTCATCCTCCACCTCCCACTCCTTCGCAATTCTGCCTGCTAACTCCAGCCGACGCGCATTCTCCAGAGGGCATCTGCTAGCCGTAGAAAATTTGACGTCGTCGACGAAGCCTTTCGACCAGGAGATGCCGACATCGACTGTAGAGAGGCAGCAAAGGAGGCGGCTAATAGTCAGCAGGAAGAGGATGACGGAAAGAGCCGAGCCCTGCGGCGCCCCCTGTCCCATAACACAGAAGGTTGCCGTAGGATGTCCGTCAGTAACCACCGTGACCAAGTGGCCGTCGAGGTAAGCGAGTGCCCAGGAGATGACAGGGCGGGGGAAAGCACGGAGCACCAGTTCCTCAGCCACCAGGCGATGGCTTATACCGTTGAAGGCACCCTTGAGGTCAAAAAACATTGTGGAGATAATGTTTCCCTTGTTGAGTTGCGAGCATGCCTGGTGGATGAAAGAGTCGGCTGCCTGTTGGGTGTTCCATCCAGGATGACCATCAAACCCTCCAGCACCCTTTCTTCCACAATCCTCAAGCCCTCAACAATCTTCGCCCGCTCCTCCGCTCTCTGCTCCTCCACTGTGGCCATCTCCTCCCATGCCTCCAAGACCGCCGAAACACTAGCTGTCGCCCTGTCCCCTTGTAATCTACCTTGGTTTTCATTCAGTGTGTTGTTATTTCTTTTCTTTTCGTTTTCATTCTTGTTTTTATCTTTGTTTTTGTTTTTGTTGTTTCCTTCGTTTCTGTAGTCATCAACGTCCAATCCCATTGGTTCCACTGTCGCCCCTGGCCCTACCACCCGTCTAACGTCCTTCGCCGAACCGTTGGGAGTCCGCCGCGATTGTGCTGTCGTCTTAGGATTTTGGCCAGTTGCTGGTAGTTCCCTCTAAGGGCCACCATCCGGGTTGCTTAACTGTGACTGGGGGAATTGTGTTCGAAATCTGTGAGATCAGGGAATAAGGTGTTTTGGCCACTGGTGTTGCTTAGCTATTACTCTAGGGGAACACTTCTCAGTGCTGCGATTGAATCGATACAATCTTGTTAATGAAACTCCCAGTTCCAAACGTGATGTCCGTTCTGGCCGTTGTTAGTAGGAGCTGTGCTGCTTCCACATAATTGCTGGGTGGCTTCAGGAAAGTGGTTACCTGGTTGATCCTGCCAGTAGTCATATGCTTGTCTCAAAGATTAAGCCATGCATGTCTAAGTATAAACAAATTTGTACTGTGAAACTGTGAATGGCTCATTAAATCAGTTATATTTTATTTGATGGTACATTGCTACATGGATAACTGTGGTAACTAATACATGCATTATAAGCCCCGACTTCCGGAAGGGTATATTTATTAGATAAAAAACCAACACGGCTCGCTGCTCCCTTGGTGATTCATAATAACTTCTCAAATCACATGGCCTTGTACAAGTTGTACCAGCGATGCTTCATTCAAATATCTGCCCTATCAACTTTCGATGGTAGGATAGAGGCCTACCATGGTTTCAACAGGTAACGGGGAATAAGGGTTTGATTCCAGAGAGGGAGCCTGAGAAATGGCTACCACATCCAAGGAGGGCAGCAGGCACGCAAATTACCCAATCCCAACACAGGGAGGTAGTGACAATAAATAACAATATTGGGGCCTTTCAGCTGTTATAATTGGAATGAGTACAATTTAAATCTCTTAACGAGGAACAATTGGAGGGCAAATCTGGTGCCAGCAGCCACGGTAATTCCAGCTCCAATAGCATATATTAAAGTTGTTGCAGTTAAAAAGCTCGTAGTTGAACTTCAGACCAATGTACATCCGCAGTATTCGGCCATTGTTTTTCTCCTGCAACCCTGATGGCCGCTGGCGCGGGATTGAGTGGGTCCGAGGGCATATACTTTACAGCTCGGGTCCGTGTTGAAAGTTGGACGTTGATTTAGTCTGTATACATCTGACGGCGAGCTACAGCACAGTTTGTAGTTGGAGCGGAGCAATTCCAGTTCACTTGGACACCACTGAGCAAATTCCGGTTTCAATGTTCTTCTGACTCACACCATCCCTCAAGGGGGTACTGTTTTGTGAATCGTGGAACATACGCCGGTTCAAGCATCCCTATTCACTCATAGCTGCAAGATCGGAATGTGTTGAATACAAGCAGGGTCGCACATGGTGTACGCTTATCTCGCGAACTTGGACGCACTGGCGAGGTGAATTTTTCATGTCCGAGCGCAGGGTAAAATTTGAGTAAAATTTAGGGACAGGCACGAGATGAATCGAGCGGGGGGTGGATGGATCTGGGTGTGAGTCGCGGGCATGTAAAAATGTCCACGAGAAATGGCATCTATCGAAATACGTATAACTGTGTGCGCTCTCTCTGCCCGCATCCGCATCTTTGAACTTGAACTTTGAACTTGCATTCTATGTGTTACTGTACCGGACTACAGTAGTCATGCGGGCCGGCGGCTGTACTCTACTATAAGTAGTTTGGAGAGGTAGCTATTTTTAAGGAATCAGAGGCAGCCGCCTTTGTGCATGATGGCGAACGGCGCGCGCAGCTCCGACCCGCGTCTGGCGATCGAAGCACCGGGATCAAGAGACACAGGGCACGCAACCCTCGCGCGGGGGGTCCTATCGGCGCGTTGATGGCATTCCCCGCAATGAGATACGAGCTTCAAGTTGAAGCTCCTGTCTAGGAGAGACTAGGCAGTCCCAGGTCGTAGAAGAGAGTTGTGTATTTTTGAGCGCAGGCGGCGGATGTAGAGTGGTGGGAGACATGGAGGGCTTGCACATGTGCTGGGGATGGCGCTTGATTTACGGTGTGCACACCGCGAGCCTACCAAGCAAACAAAATTCAATCAGCGGCAGCGCGCGGACGGGCGTGTATAGAGTATGTACACAGCTCGTTTCGTATATGCACCTCTTTCTCATACATAAAATATGCACTCCCCTTGTCGCATGCCGTGTATATGTGTCTGGGACGGGGGTGGGCGTCCAGTGGCAGAGAACGTATAATACTGCCATATACAAGCCTCGTCGAAGCGACACCATGAGCCCATACATCCCTAAGAATACGAGGCAAAATCTAGTCAACGACGACGGACCGAGGTTGTAGTGGAGTGACGTCATATCGATTTACATTATCAACAAGTTCAATTCAGCCATTGATTAAATATGGACTGGATGCATGCCATTATAATGCCCAGGTCATGCCCTATTATTGTCTACCCGAGATATCCGCCCGTCTACCATGCAGAGCCAGACGCAGATTGGATGCTTTGAAAAGGCCGCAGGACACACGCCGTCGACGATATTATCATATCTCCTGTAATTATTTATCGTGTACTTAGTCCACCTATACACCGGCATCTTAGCTATTTTAGATAGCTTGCGCTGTAAACCGACACACACACACACACACACACACACATTCTCTCTCTCTCTCTCTCTCTCTCACACACATGCCATTATACGCCAGCCAACCAAAATTTCAACCACACAGGACCTCCCTCAAATAATGAGCTCAATACGAGTGCTACTGGATGCTGCAGCCCCAAGAACTAGAATCCTCGTCAAACAATTTCGCGTACATCGAGTCTGCGCGGGTGTCGGGTTGAGAATTGAATCGAGAAATATGCATTCTTACCTCCCGTTACCACTTGGGAATTACGAGTACTTAAGGTAATCCTTATTTAATCAATTGACATGAGGTTTTTCAGGTGTCGACGAGTGTCCCAGCTCAAGATTGCAATGCAAAATAGGGGATGTGCTATTGTATTTAGTGGCTGTGTTGAATGCACAATAGTGGCTGTCCTTTAAGTTCACTTCAAACTCTGTGAAAATATAGTGGCTGTGTTCCTGGTTTGTAATTAGGTCGCAATCGAGGGCTGCGTTCGAATCTCGCCAGGTGTCTTTCTTTTTTACAATTTTCATCCTTGCCTCTCTTGTGCATTCAAGCAGTTCTTTTTGAGTGGATCATTTTTGGAATGCTTTCTTTTTGCTCCCATACAGTTTTCAGTGTCTGAATCGACCTGTACCTTCTGGTTTGCATTGAAGTCCATGTGGGTGTGTCCCTCTGTTTGGTCTCAGCAGATTTCCATGCGGCCCATCACTCTTCTAGATTTGTCAGCCAAGAGGTGGGCGCCGGAAGATCCCGAGATATCGACCGAACTTCCGCGCTCGGCCCGATGGTCCGTATTTTGAATTTTCGCACCCTCTGACGGCTCTGGCTGCAAAACCAGTGCAGACGACCCCCCAATTTGTACATATTTCCTACCCACCCATGTAATTTTCTTGGCAAAAGATCTGAACCTTAGCCTCCCGGAGAAAACTTCCTGTTTAGGAATGGATTTCTCGGCATCTCCATATCTCACGAAGAAGGCCCCCAGCACGAAATCTGACCACACAAAGGGGGGGAGATATGAGGTCCTGGGTATCAATTAGTATTTTCATTTGTATTTTTTGAATTGCTCAGTCTCGAGATCTAGGTGTAAGAAACACTGAAATACCCCCCCTGCAAGGACCGACTTCTATAAAAAAGTTTTTGCCTCTGGAATGAGGTCCCCAGGGCATCCAGAAACCAAAAAGAGGTTGATATCATTTTCTCCCGGGACGCCCACCTCTTGAGATTTGTAGTGCCAACTTAAATCAGGCCGGCCTGCCATTGTGTATATAATATTTACATACCTACCCAAGACTGGCCAGTGTCCGGCCATATACCGCACATTCAGGTCAATACCCATCAAAATTTGTTGTGGACACGTGCAACCTCCTCACGGTAGTTATGCTTGGCTGGTTCAATTTCTTTCTGTAGTCGCAGATCTTGATGTAGTCTCTAACAATTCTAACCAAACTTCTTTAGTGCAATTTTTAAAATAGTGCCCTCCACCTAGAAAAAAAACAATTCAATTGGGGCGCAAGATCGCGGCGGTGCCGACATCATTTGTACCATCAAAGCATAACCATATAAAGTGCATTTTCGGTCGCGCTGGTCTTATGTGCTATATCTGACCCATCTTGAAAGGAATTTATGGGTTAGTAATGTTTCTGGAGGTTATTCAATGGGCTTGGATGCCCTAAAATATAAGTGAAGCTCTTCATTGATTTATTAAATGCTGAGTGCATCCCCTTTCGCCCTCTTATTACCACAACAGAAGCAACTCGGCATAATTTTGTTCAATTACATAATTGAAATATTATAGGATAGATCCTGGTGCAGAGACATTCTGAATGGACTTGAAAATATATGTCCAGTATGATAGGTGTGACCCAGGGTACTCCCTACGAAACAGACCCGAATTTATGCATTACCTGCAGCATCCGAAAATTCATTACTCTGAGTGATTTAGCTCAAAATGAACACACCCCCAACTTGTTTAAAACACTTATCTGCTAGGGAAATTGTTTTTAGAATAGATTTGCCGCAGTTGAGTCTAAGGAAAAGGGGAGCAAACGAAGACGCGACTGAAAACACGTGGTCGTGATTTGATGGTAAAAATGATGTCGGCGGCGCGGTCCGAACCCGCGTGCCCAACTGGAAGCTTTTTCTCTTCTTTTCCGCAGAACTTTTCCGGGGCGGACATTGTGTTTGCAATAATTTTAGAGAAAGAAAAAAAAAGCTTTCCTTAAGTGCAAATTTGCCGGGCCGTGCCGGGGCCTTCACCCCCAAGTCGATTTACGCGTCAGGACAAGCGCATCATGCAAGCGATCACTCACAGCCTTTTCTTCCATTTCGATCAGACACTCTCATTCAGCCTAGTACACACCGTGTGCGACCCCGCCTGCGTAGACTTCATTTCGAGCCCCTGTATATGGGATTGAATCGGAGGATACCGTGCACTAAGCGAGGTACCGGTACAAGCTAGACATGATAAAGTGTCTGTCAAGAGAGACCAGCCGTGCATTCAATCGGCACGCGTCTTCGTTCGTTATGTCTGGGCCCGGAATAGAATTTGATGAGTAGGCAGGATCTGGGAAAATGGATCGGCGTAGAGTATGTCAGACACGACACAGCGCAGCACAGAGTCCCAGCAAGTTCGGGTACGCGTAGTATCGAAGGCTGAAGCCTGAAGTCCGGGCCGCGATGTCGAGTCTCGACTGGAGCCACGAGGTATCCAAACTGGAGTGCATTGGAGCCCCTGGAAACTGGAACAAGCCAGCAGATTCACATCCGGGGCGTAGAGCACCCTGTTGACCGCTTAGAGTCGGAGGCGGCGGTGGTAGACATGGGGCGTACTCGGAAGCTTCGACGAACTCGCCTGTGGGACGCGCGCAGGACGATGACCTGGGCTCGTTGGCGGACGTTTGAGGGTGTGTTACATTTATCTAGGTCCATTTTTCTTCTTTAGGCGCTGGGACACAATACTGATGGAGATCCATAGAACTACCAGAACTGAGAAAACCAGTAATATGGAATCTTTTTTGGACCTAACATCACTCAATCCGAGTGTCGCCGAGGGCGGGCGCTGATCCCTGAAGACCGCACTTTCGGCCGAGTCGACACGGGGCATTCCACGTATCCAAGAAGATGGGTGTATTAAACTAATTAAACGAGGAAACACAGATCTGAACTAACTGTTTCTATGCAATCCCCTGCGCTACAAGCACACGAACGTCGACCCGTTAAATTTGCTTTCTATCGGATACCGGCAGTGCGTGCGCTCAGTATCGTTCACCCCGGAGCCGATGATGGTGGCGGGCGCGACGCCGCCCTCCACCCAGTCCACGAGTGCGAGCAGAATATTGTGCGACGAGGCGTTGACAACGTTGAGCGCCTTATCCGGGCCCTGCCCGAACGCGGGCGCGCCGATGCCCCCGTAGCAGTGGCTCATCCCAGGGACAAGGAAGAGGCGGTAGAACCCGTCGAGGCTGGGCGTGCCGAGCGTGTGTGTGATGCGGTCGTACACGATTTTGGAGTGCGTGGAGGATATCAACTGCAAGGCATGCATCAGGAGGGATGCGGACGCCGGGGAGTAATTGAAGGTGGGCGGACGTACGGGGTCGCGCCGTCCGTGATAGGTGACGAACTTCCCGCCGCGGTCGCGGAACTCCGACATGTCGAGCTCGAAGGACTCGATGCCGCCTGGGTTCACCTCATCAAATCGCGCGATATCGGCCAGGCCGAAGTCTGTGAAATTGTGCTCGGTGACGTTGAGGACCGCGTAGCGTTCCCAATCCTGCGTTCAATGATAAGACTGCCGTCATAGCCACCGAACAAAAGTCCTACCGCAGTGATCTGCCCAAAGACGCCGCCGAAGACGGACGCCGCTAGTGGGTTCGCTTCCGCGCCGGGAGAGTAGCGCGGATAAATGAGCTCGCCGTCCGTTCCTAGAAGCGGGGAGTAAATGATTTTCAGGGCCAGGAGCTGCGGGCCCGTCAGACAGCTCGAACTGGGCCCTCCCTCGCACACCAGAATGTCTGGGAGGAAGTCGCAGTCGTCCGGCTCCGCGATAATACCGTCAACCAGCCCGTCCAGCGCGTCACATTGGCGCAAAATCTCCGCCGACACAACCTCCCACAGCGCCGGGGGGATGAAGCTCGGGGAGTCAACATTCGCAATGGAAGGGTCCGTGGCGCCTACGAGATGTGTCAACAACCCGACCCAGGCTAGGAAGTGGTTGAACGCGCCGATGGCATGGTACATCAACCCGAGCCAGCCAGACAGATGGTTGAAATCTGTGGCCGGTGAGCCAGCCAGGATACCGTCAAAGTCCGCCGGGAATTTCAAAGCGGCTGTCGTGCCCTGCCGGCCGCCCGTCGAGCACCCCATATAATACGATTTGGCGGCGGGCGTGCCGTAATACGCCTGCACGATCTGCTTCCCGATGACCGCCTCGAGGTGCACCGCACGAAAGGCAAAGTCGTTTATCACCTCAGGGTGGTTGAGGAACGGCAACCCGCTCGCTCCATCGTGCCCGTTGTCTGAACCGACGCCGGCGAAATGGAGGGATGTGCCGTAGTCGAGCCCCTGGTAGTCGATACCTGCATGACACTTGCATTTAGCCACCGCGCATGTAAGCCGCGAGGAAAGACGCACATCCACCGACGCCGCCATTCCCTGTACCCATGAATCGCCCGAACCATGTGTCGGGAAGCCAGGCCTCGGCGTGCACAGCCGATGTCGACGTCGTGTTTATTACGAATTGGACGCGGCAGAGGGGCACAGAGGTTGAGGCGGTGGACTGGCAGACCCCGGGCGTCGCTACGATGGTTGGACCGTCAGCGTAAGTGACATTAAGAATCGTTGTGTTTTCGAGATGGAGAGTCTGTTGCAGAGCGAGGCATCGCGCAGACGGGTCGGCTGCGAGTATGCACAGAGGGAAGAGAACCGCGGTGGCGACGAGTGGAAGGAGGCGTGCCATGAAGACTTGAAGAAGACCGTGCCGTTGCAGATGTTTTATACATCCGCTTACTAAACACCTGTTACGCGGCGGTGGCCCACCCAACCTCCTTGCATATGGGGATGACCTACGACTTAGTACGAGTGATGCCCTTCTCCACGTTCTTTTGTGTCATCTCTGTTGTTAAATCTCGGCTAGCGGGCCACCGTATTCGGCTCCCTCCCTCTCGTTGGTCTCGCACGCGATTCATGTAAGCAGATGCTCTTCATTGGCACCTTCGTTTGATAACTTTGATTGAACCGTAGAACTATCGACGAGAGTGACTCGCGTAGATCCGCCAGTTCGCCGCAAATCATACAATATTACTGAAAAATCTTGTATTATATACAGGATACATGGAGTAGGTACATGCAACCCACCACGACGATCTGGGGCCCGAGCGGGAATAACGGGATGCCCCGTTGATGGAGGTGGCTCGCATGAGCGCACGCGGGTGGTCGCGTTCGACACATACCAGAGCGAAGTGGATGCACGACACTGTCAATGAATCAGTCGGATTGCGTACGACGAAACGGAAGACTTATCTTATCCTGACCACCATCATCCATCAGCAAGACCACACGGATAGTATATGGAGGAGGTCAGAGGGCGCGTTGACCGTTCTTCGTATGGTGGCCGTTGAGGCCGAACCTTGGGAGGCGACTTGAGGAGCTTGCGACGTTGAGTGGTTTTGAGGAACTCTGGCAGGTGTGTGGAAGGAGAGGTGGGTGGCTGCCGTGGCTCCGGTCTGCACTTTGGAGTCGGTGGCTTAGGCCGAAGTGAGAGGACTGAAGTAGCCAGGCCTAGGGAGTTAGGGAGCTGGAGGGGCCAGGGAGAACAGAAGCGTTGGCAGGGAAGGAAGAGAAAAATGCTGGATGAGATGGGGGAAAGAACGAGCACGTCGTCGTGAACCGGCATTTGATGAGATCAGTGATGTGCACGGACCGCAACTGTATCGCCACCGATTTCCTCTTTCGTCCAAACCAGCGTCGACCACCAAAATGCTGCCTCACGTACACTCCTTACCGAACAACCTCCAGATCAGGAACCGCCTTGAGCCCTACTCCCGACAAATGCCGGTCCCAACATGGGCTTCGAGTACTTACTTGGCTCAGGGCTAGGAACGTCAACGACCAATCAACGACTGTGGGTCAAGACTCAAGGCGATGAAGTGCCACTCTGAATTGGCTACGCGTCGTTTCAGTGCAGTCCCCCTTCGCGGCGTTATACATCCATTCAATAGGAGTCGGTCCGAGTCTCTGTAGCCCTCCGCCGTTGAAGTAAGACCCCGTCGTGCGCCCGGCAAGGCGCGATCCGCTGTCTTCGCCTCTCGCCCCGCTCATGCGTGGCTCTCCTAAATCTACTCACCTCGGCACACGAACGAGGTGCGTACACGTTCGGATGGCCCTAGTACTCCGTGCTTCGTTGCTGACTCGTCCTTTCTCGTTCATAGGATCTCAGTGGACGCGCACTTGCGCCCGCCCGCTTCTCCAGCGTCGCCGCGTCGCCCATATACTTATGCAGCCCATCGAACGTATCGAGCGCAGCCGTCGACTACGTTACCCCGGCCCCTGCAAACGCGCGGCCGTCGCCCCTCGTCACACTTATACGCCGTCCCGGAGGCGAAGATCTATCCTACGCTCTCCGCCGCTGGCTGCCCACTCCATTCCGACCGCGCATCTACATGCCAGACGAGAAGGGGTCCATACACAGAGAGGTGCATACACCGAACGATGAGCGTATATATCCACGCCCCACCCGTTCTTCCCGCCGATTTATGTTCTGATTGGTAGACCGCGGCCCGCAGATCGAGGGCTCCCGCAACACGAGCGCTAGCCCGTTCCCGCATCGCCTGGGCCCGTCCCACCGCTTCCTCTTCGTCCCCACCCGCGCACGCACACATCGAGTCCCGTCCAGCTTACCGGTCGCGACATCCCTCAGGCCTCAGGGCTCACGCGGACGCGGACGCAGCGTTTTCCTTCCCTTCCGCGCGCTTGCCACCCAAGTCAGTATCCAACCTCAGCCGCGCACCTTCTCCGGATAGACTCGAGAGCGCCCTCGCCCTCCCCGCCCAGCGCGTTCCGAGCGCCGTCTTTTGCGTGTTCCTCGGGCTTTCCGCCAGACTCTACACCCGCGCCGCCCTCTGAAGCACATGTGATGCGGACGGGGCGCTGTCGGACAGATGTCCCCGCGGTGCTGTCGAGCAACCTCCAATACCACTCCAGAGCCCCCGGCGCCGTTTCCCCCTCCCCCGTCCAGCGCGTTTCATGTGCCGCTTTCTCTGCAGGGCGACGCACGATTTCGCCCTCCCCTCCCTCTCTCGCAGCCCGCACGCTACGACGCCGACACCGTCGATATAGGGTGCAGCGGAGGATAGGCGCGCCGGCCGGTCATCCCAGCGTTTTCGGGGCGATCGCGCGTGTGTGCGGGGTGTGGGCGCAGAATGGTCAGGACGAGCCGAGAGCCTCAGATGCCAACGCGCACGGAGACGGGATCGGAAGCGGACGCACAGATATTCAAACGACGCGAACCGGCCTATTTCGGCAGTTGCTCATTGCTGATCAGCATGATGAATGCAGTCGGGTACCGCGCTGTGTGCGCAGGGCTGCGGGGACCCTCGCCCTCACCACGCGCTTGTGGGACCCGCACTCAACACTCTGCACGCCCCTCGGCGCCTCGCCCGCCTGTCCAGACTCGTTTCCACGCTCGGGATGCCGGATGTCGGTGCAAGATAAAGAGCACGTGACGCGCAACCCATCGTCCTTTGCACCACTCAAGCACCGCTCCCTTCGACTCGCGACGTGCGCCATTGGCCCACCCGGTCCATCTGCACCCGTCGATAACGCGAGTCGATGTCGTTATGAGATACCATCTGTTGGTTCTAGATGCTGTATCGCTGTCAAATCGCCTCAGGTTTAATATCGACGCTCCGATTTGGAGCTCACCGCAATGGCCCCGAGTTTAATGGACGCCTGCTGTATGATGTCGTGGAGCGCCTCGGTGGTGTAGAATGAGAGCTCAGATTATCATAAGTACTTTCGGGAGTACTACTACGGCATGCGGGCATATGACATTTCTATTTTCGCACTGCTGTGAAGCCGGTGGTCGAAATGCTAGCAGCTGCTCCCGGCGCCTACAACGCTACAGCTTTCCTACCCCCCACTTCACTGCTTTTACCACTCCCTCACACTTCCATGCTGGACGCTGCGGAAATACCGTCCGTTCCCAACAGTCTTGCGGACGCCTCCGCTGTACCGGCCGCGCCAACGGGCGACCTCGACTACACCGCTGTTATCGCTGAAATACCCTCACCGAGGGATCTGGTAGGTCGTGCACTCCCATCTGAGAGATTGCTTATGACCCGTACGAGCAGGACTTGACCGGCGCGGTTGAGAAGGTCGACGCCTTCTGTTTTGAATCTGGAGCGGTAGCGGACATATCCTTGGGAACGACCGTGAATTCTGAGAGGATCAAAGACCAAATGGTATGGCTCGGACTTTGGGTGGATTCTCTAGTTTGGACTGTAAACAGGTAGCGATCAAAATATTCCGTCGGATTCACATCGACCGTAATATGCTGGAGGCGACCATTCGGGTGCGTACGCTTTCGTGTATGATTTAACGCGTAGACTTACATAGATGTAACGAAGGAACTTTACGAAGAAGCGAAGGGATGGTCCAGGCTGGAGCATCCCAATATCCTAGCGTTCTTGGGGATTTCTCTTGACTTGGGGCCTTCTCCTGCCCTCGTAACTCCCTTTTACCGGTCAGGGAGTATCATGGGATACCTGAAGGATGGTTCCGAATCACCTCAAGAGCGCCTCGTATTGGTCAGTCCAATGGAGCGAGCGTCACCTTCCAGACTGATTTACCCACCGCTAGGTATCCGGTATTGCACAAGGTATTGCATACCTCCACGCGGAAGGTGTCGTGCATGGAAATTTGACAACGGTACGGCTTGTGATGATGCGGCAACGTGGGATCTAATTTTCTCCCCGCAGAAAAAAGTCCTGATCAATAACATCGGATTGCCAGTAATCTGCGGCTATGGTCTAGCCAATGTTTCCGGCCAATTGTCCAAGAGCGCCATGATTTCACCATCGGCACGCTTCACGGCACCAGAGTATTTCATAAACGAATCAACACAAGGACAGCCATCGCTCAGGACCATGACGGGAGATGTTTACTCTCTTTCAATGGTGATACTCGAGGTAGATACTCTCGCCCGAATAAGTGAATCCGTCTGTTGGTCCCTGATCTTTTTTCCAGATCATGACCGGTGTCCGCCCATTCCATGAACTGCCCAGTGACGTCAGTGTTGTGTTACATATTCTTCCTGGTGGTAGACCGTCTCGATCCAAGTTGGATCCTCTACTCGTATCAGACCGCTTGTGGGGGTTTTAAAGCAGCTGTGGAGTCACCAGCCTGCTTTGCGGCCCGATATGAGCAGAGTGCTGCTCGTTTGCAATCATTGAGGTCCGTCATCACACTCGGTACATCAGCTGGTGTTCAGACGAGACGTTCATAGCCAAACCGGTTCTGAGGAGCCCGATGGGAGTGGAACAGAGGTCTGACTCGCTCTCATTGAGGGTGCCCGTTCTTATCTAGCATTATAGGCTGGCCCGTCCACATTTGATTCCAGTGTAAGCATTGGATATAATCCTTCATTTGCTGGCACATTACCATTTGCACAGGTGGACGAGTCTGATGGCGAGGAGGAGGTGTCTTTTGGGGTTTGCATATTTTGTTTTCAACCGTGGTTTGGCTAAAGTCACCCATTCCTCAGCATCCATGTCTCGCCGAGATCAACTCCGAGAATCTCAAAGGTCGCCTCTTCAGAACCGATGAATTCCCGTACTCTGCAGGAGGAAATTCCAATATCTATCGCGGCCAATTAATACACAAAAATGGGTACAAGGTCCAGGTATGCAATATGCCCCAACCTTCTACATATGCATATGGACATCGTGATCCCAGGTCGCCCTTAAATTCATCCGAGTTTCCAACGATGGGTCAGGTCAACTGGAAGAGCTTTTACGCGTGATTTTATATTTTGGATCCCGCTCAATTCAATTCTGATCCACGATTTAACGGCTCAAGCGTGAAACGAGAATATGGAGTCAACTCAATCATCGAAACTTACTCCCATTCCTGGGAGTTTGGGATGAACCCATTGCGGCTTGGCCCGCTCTGATATCGCCGTTCTACAAATCGGGGGACCTCCGTCAATATCTCAGGAATTGTCCTACTGTGGACAAAGAAAAGATGGTACCTGGTAAACAATAGTCTTTTCTCGCTCGCTGATTTCTCCCCCAGATCCTCGGAGTGGCATCTGGATTAGAGTATCTCCATCGATATGACATCGTTCACGGGGATCTAAAGGTTGTACGTATACACATGATATTGGCTTGGTCGCAATGTTCAAAATCAGGGTAGCACAACGTTCTAGTTGACAAGCATGGAACACCCTGCATCTGCGACTTCGGTATCTCAAAAATCATCAATTCTAAGGGTTTCACCACTTCCAGTGTCGGAACCGCACCATATATGGCACCGGAATTGTTCTTGGTGTGGGAGGAAATTGTCGATGAGACGTTCCCCCGTGCTTCAACTAATAAGAGCTCGGATATATATTCATTCGGTCTTTTGGTTCTCGAGGTATACATGCTCTTCCCCTAATCCTCCCGAGCTAATGCGCTGCAACATAGATTGTGACAACTGCTCTCAGACATCGACCTACGCAACCTGTACTCACAGCAGAAGCTCACGGCAGCCTCCGCCCTAAACGATCTGATTATGATTCGGGATTAGTCAACTCTGCCCTATGGGATGTTCTGGATAGTTGCTGGGAGCCTGATCCAAGCCTTCGTCCCACGATCGGCGATGTCATCCTTCGCATGCCATTGGATACCTCGGAGACCAGACTAATGGCACAATTCTCCAAAATTCCAGCCTTGTCGCATGTAGCTGAGGTGCTGTGCTGGATAATTCAAGACTGTCAGAAGCTTGCACAAAACCGGTTGGTCCCAATGCACTGTGCCATTCCGTCGTTCTCATTGGCTCTCAGTTTTTGTAGCGCTCAACTTTCTAATCGCTGTCACAGACTCCTCCTAGAGTTACTGGAACGATACACCGATGATCCAGACATGCAAATCATTGTCAATGGTGTTAAGGAGTAGGATTTCACCTGATTTCCTAGCAGCGATACTGATTTGATAATAGGTGTCTGGTCACAATTCACACGACAATCAAGTGTTGGAAGAAGCAGATCGCAACCAGAATTCAGGGTATTCTGAAACAACAAGAAGTGACTGTAGCCATCAAAGATTGCCATTCTTTGTTGTCCCACTGTTCGGCAGAATTTCAGGTACATATGTCTAATTTCGCGTTGAAATATCATCGGCTGACCTCTGGTAAGTTGAATCATCATCTGGAAGTGCACGAGAGTACCCACTTTCATTCCAACACCGGAAAGGATCATCACCAGGTCTTGGACTTCCTTGCTGCCATTCAAAATGCTCAGACCATCGAAAGAGAAATTTTGGCGGTATATTTCGACCTTGTTTTCCGTACAGTTAAACAGTTTTAATGCATGTTCTAGGCCCAAAGAACCGACCTCATACAGCTCATGGCTAGGATGCAGACGGTACTTTTTTCTTCTAGACCATTGTGTAAAATGACATTTTACAAATTCAGTTCCTCGGAGACAGCATCACACTCGGTAGTGGGCTTCATAGTGGCCTTTCAACCAATCTTCATCACCTCCAACTTGAAAATAACGAGCTGTTGCCGGATTTCCATCTTCGCTTTGGTGAAGTTGAACGAATTGGACAATTCCCGGTGTCCGGATCAGCTTTCCTCGACATTTATGAAGGTTGTCTTTCTCCCCTCGTACGACTTGACGTGGGCTGATCATCATTTTTCAGGATTATATCTCCAGAAGGAGAGGGTCGCCGTTAAAGTCATACGGGCTGCCAACTCGAACGAAACAAGCCTACGGGTATGTCATAAAACATCTCTACCAATTTATCGTCATATAGTCTGCTATAAAAAACACAGAGATTCCTCCGTGAATGTAAAATCTGGAAGGCCATCTGGGAAGTTGACAAGGGAACACATGTCCTGCCGTTTTACGGGTTTTCCATGGAAGGTGGTCCTTTCCCGTAAGACTGGTCACATCAACCCCATTTCATCGAACACTAAATGTCCCCTTTCTTCAAGATACATGATCACCCCTTGGCAAGTACGGGTCCCATACCTATCGGGGGTTCAACAAAAAATTCATAATTTGCTCTCTTCAGTCCAACGGCCGTGCCCTTAACTACGTCAAGAACAACGACAATACGATTGATTATATAGCATTGGTATGTGCCCATCGACAACATTGTTCTCTGCTCTGAATCAGAGGCCACAAGATCAAGGGGGTCACCTCGGGAATTAATCTATAGTTCACGGCGAGATTTAAGCGGTTCGTCTGTTGCGCTCCTCGATCATCCCCCCTTCCAGTTGAACATGAATTACATAGTCCAATATATTAATCAATGCCCATGGGAATCCTTTGATTTCCGACTTCGGTCTGTCTCGGGTATGGTGTCTTTTATGAACGTCGGGGCACACCTCCTCAACATATTGTAGATCGTTGAAGATATCACTGGAATACCCTTCAGTCAAAGTCAAGGGGTTGAAGACCATTACAGATGGATGGCACCCGAGCTGTGTATTGGCCAGGGAGTCCTGTCTCTCAACTCAGATATTTATTCGTATGGGATGACCGTCTGAGGTTCACCGCATTCTATCGTGCCAACATGATGACTCACGCCCACTTCAGCTGCTCACTCATGAGCAACCATATAACAACATCAAACACACAACGGAAGTGGTCATACGGGCCGCTAAAGGAGAACATCCTGCGCGTCCAACGCACCCCAAGATCATACAACGTGGCATGGATGATGAGCTTTGGGCTCTATTGGGATGTTGCTGGCAAAGTAAGCCGATGGCACGCCCAACCATTGAAGAAATCTTGTCCAGGCCGGCGCTGAGCAAAGAGGGTCCGACCTATATTGATATTGCGCGTACATGAAGAGGGTATTGCGCGACTGGACCAGCTACCGAGCTGCTGTAACCGATGTAACAGACAATATGTATACCGATTTTGTACAATGTTAATTTAGTTATGAGAAGAACATGTGATTTTCGAGCTCGAGACGGTCTGTAAAAGGAGAGAGGTTCAAATGGGTTTACGGACTCATTCGCATTAGCGAAGAAAATAAGGTAGATACTTGGCCATGGGGAAAACAGAGTGTTGTGTTGAACACATGAAAATTTCCACGAGGGCTCCCAGCGCACACCATGTTCTCTGTCCCCGTTCAGTGCGGACGGGGTTGAATTTGAGATAATGTGCACTGCAGGCAAATAAGTTGTATCGAGTCTGGGGCAGAAAGTCAATGAAATGCCTGGAAGCTCAACGGTGAATGCGGAGGGTTGCTTCGTTTGAATCATATGAGGTTGGATTTGAGATCCTGGACGCAGGTAAAGCCCAATATGGGGAGGAAACAAGTGTAACTACATCCCTTGCCCCTTTAAGACGGAGATGCCCTGCCCTGCCCTGCAGTGAAATGGGAGAGAAATAGGGTCTTGAATAGTTGCGGGGGACCGAATCGAACGGACGTGGCTACGTTCCAGTTTGCGATATGCGGATGACTGTTCCAGTGCGCACCATGTGCGACCCCGCCGATATTCGCTGGGTCAGGATCCTGTTTGTATGAGGCCGGATTGAAGATATTACACGCCGCGTGCAAAATTGACTGGCGTGGCTGGACGAGCTGTGTCAGAGTGAACTGTACTGCCCTGCCTAGCTGCAACGAACTCCGCACCCTAGATTGTGCTCTCGCAAAACGGCGGGGCCGAAAACAATCAAGTGCCAACTTCCGCCTGGCGGGGCCCGAATCGAACAGGTGGTTCTGGGTTCAACCTTAGAGAGAGAGAGAGACCACTGCAGCCCAGTGCACACCACGTGCGACCCTGCCTGTGTTCACCTCATTTCAATCCTGAGTATTTGAATATAATACGAGGCTTGAATTTGATTCAGGCGGTGGAGGGCCGAGGCAAGTAAACTGGATGGTAAGTCTGGAGAAAGTGAAGCAGGTACCTGGAAGTTACGTTCAGCTGTAAAACATCTGCGCCCAACCCTCCAATATTCAAACTTCGTCACGAGAATCAAGCTTGACGAAAAAATAAGTGTCCACAACGGTGACAACGCCATGGCGGGGGCCCGAATCGAATGGGCGATCCTGAGTTGAAGCCAGATGATATTAATATGAGCGCCATCGCGTCCCAGTGCATGCCATGTGCGAGCCCGCCTGTATTTCCTTCGGTCCGATCTTGGATGTATGACAGCGGATTGAAGAGCCGGGATGTGCGAGGTATCTGAGCTGTTGCAGATTGAAGTGGACATACACGAAACTGACCTGTAAAACATCTGCACTGGCCTAGAATTCGTCCCTCACCCACAGCATAGGCAAAACAAAATTAAAAAGGTGCATTTCCTGCATGGCGGGGGCCCGAATCGAACGAGCTATCCTGGGTTCAATATCGTAGACCAGACCCTAATTTCGCCCCAGTGCACATCGCGTGCTACCCCGCCTGCATTGTCTCTGCCACTAGCCTCTAGGATCCTCTTTATGGGAGATTAACATTAAATGAGAAATCAAACCGTATGGGGTCTGGGGAAGTAAGTCAGGCATCTGGCAGTTCGACCTTCAAACGAGGTTCGAAGTTGAACGCAGAACGGCGCTTTAAAACATCTGCGCACCCCTCAAATCCAGACTTCGTCGCAGAAGAAAAACAACACACAACATTCCGAGTTATGGCGGGGACCCGAATCGAACGGGCATTCCTGAGTTCAACTTCAGGATTTCGTGTCTCAGTACACACCATGTGCGACCCCGCCTGTGCTCATCCTGTTTGGATCTGGAATATACGAAGTCAAATTTGAGGTACTGTATTTTTTCATTCAATCCGACCAGGGGGGTGACGCGTGACTCAAATTAGCGATTCGACCATTCGACCACGGCCGAAATTTTGCGTGACACATGCAAAATTTTCAACCGCCGAACGAAAAATTTCGATTTTGCATGTCGCAGATGTCCATCCACGGACTAAATTTCAAGGTGCTTGGCACAAGTAGTTTTGGTTTCCATTTTGGCTAGGGCTGAAATTCAAACTGAAATTCGGGATTCTAATAGGTTTCGGGATGGCTGAAATGAGAAACAACATTTGAGTTCTGGCTTTGATTTTGGTGTAACTGAGACCCCGAGTCCCTGGTGCGCCATTTATAATCCCGATACCGATAATTTCGGTTTTCAATTTCAGTTGAACTTTTTGTGTAATATAAAGTCGTAGGCTTTCGAATGGGTTTCAGGGCAGCCAAATCAGAATTTTTTTCCACTACTATAGGCTACGAAATCAGCAGGACCGAAAGTCCTAGAAGTAAATTGAGTTTCAGGCCCACCCACTTGCAACTCAAACTTGGGTGTCCGAATTGCACCTAGGTGGGCCCTAAATGCCTGGACACTTTAGTGTTCCAGGTCTTGTTATGCACGACTCCTGCCTTATATGGTAACTCGTCGTTCCGGTAATGAAGTTTGCACTTGCCGAAACCGTCCGATTCGTACCATTTGGCAGGATTGATGTAACTAGCCAGGATACACACCAACAAATTCTCATTTTTACGGTGTTACTCAACTGCCGAAAACAGAAATACAACAGAAATTTTGACAGTGGGTTGGGCTAACCCTGCAGATGCTCTGGACGCAGACCTTGACCATATGCATGACTTGGCATTAGGAGGTGTTCCCTGGCAACTGCCACCGTCCTATCATAATTTGGGTATGTACAAATCATATTATTGGACGTCGAAAGGACTGAAAGCTCCCATAGTATCATTTACATAGAGGGTGCCGGAGTAGAAGGCATGGTCGGTGACGCCGAGCAGCCGAATTTGAGCCGAGCTAGATTGCCGAGATCGTGAGAATTTGATGCGTCCCAATATGCGCATATGACATCATTGATGGGTGTGGGGTCGGCCAGGCCCTTGAAATCGGAACTTCGGGGTGTAATGCAGATTTCGCAGATCGGTATCCCCTTGGCGGGAGGTGCATCTGACGCTCGCGGAACGCAGTCGTGACAGCATCAACCACTGTCCATCGGGTGGCGGTGTGCCTGCACATGACTCGGCTTAACGGCCCGGCGCCTCGGGGTGGGAAACTCCCTCCCTATATGGAAGGAGTACGGAGGGAGGGGTCCCAGGAGGGGCCGAAAAAGACTTTTCGACCCGATATCCTTACTTCAAAGCCCGACAGCCCCTTGACTAGCATCTGCGTTCAAAACGTGCCATCCAGCTCGCATCCAGCACCAAATGTACTAGTATTCGACTTCCCAGCACTACTAGTACTTATTTTGACGAGATTGTGTTCTGTTTACGAACAGCTCGGGTCCATATCACTTTGATGCAAATATCAAAGGTGGGTAAGTATTAGCCATGAGTAGTCCACAAAGGTTCGGTCACGGTGTTTGTGGTTGCCCAAAACAATTACAAAAAATATGCCCGAAAAGGAAAGAGGAAAAGGAGGAAAAAGAAAAGATTCAAGGATTTCGATATCATTATTACTTTTTTCCCCAAACACCTGCCGCACCCCGGCACATTTGTTCCACCAGATATTCAAAGATTCAGAGATAGAAAGGACACTCTGAGTGACGGGAACTGTGTAAGAACCCAGCCTGTTTGTGGAAGTATGCACTTTGGAGCTAGAATTTGTATTATTTAAGATTTTGTACAACGGTGGTTTACCTGTGTCTCTCATGGAGGGATTGTTTTTCCACCTTGTTACTGTTCACTATAACAACATGCAAGCCAGGGAAATTCCGATAGCTCTCGGAGGTAATTATGACGACAAAGCTCTCTGGTTATCCGCATTTCTCCTGAAAATTTCAGCTTGAACTTGAAAACAAAACTCCGGCCGGCAGCGAGCCATAATTTGGACGTTGGAGGCATTATACATGTGTCACCTTCAGGACATATACCCAGTAACCATATAAGAACGAAGCATTGTCACCTCGGCCTTGTAGCTGATGCACACTGCACACGCCCTGTCTCTTGATGCCTGAAGATAAAACTGGGTGAAATAGTGTGCAGCAGTGAGAAGGTTGACTCAGTGGTGGTAGTATACCTTTGGGTAGAAGCTAATGAACATCTTATACCGTTTCCAAAGACCATTTTGATGTTCAGAGCATCGAGAATCCTCCAAATAAATAAATGAGCCCAAAACATCATTGAAATGGACCTAGACTCGGGAAAAATCTGGGATTCCTTGAAGGACACAATTACATGGTTTCATGATTTTAGAAACTTTGAAAACTTTGATATACCACACATTGATGCAGTAAACAATAAAAGAAACCGCGGGAACGCGAATCTCCCACGCATTACACAGGGGCTATTTCCTTATCTGGTTTCCCTTTATCTCCATCCGGTTTCACCCTTTTTGGGAGATCTGATGCCACAAACATACTGGATGATTGCTCTACAGAATCGGATACCGGTTCCAATATCCCGTCCATTTTTTGGTGTAGAGTTGGAGAAGCTGTGGGCGGAGATTTCATTTTGCCAGACATGGCTAGTCTCATATATTTTATGTCCCAGCTCATGAACTCTTAATGCCAATTGTTCGCCAGCGCTGCAGAAGAGGCATTAATCTCGCGAAGACATGGAATAAAGTCACAATCACCATGAAAGTCCGTGCCTTGATGTGCCCGGACAAGGGCGAACTCCTACCGCACGCTGGGGATGTCGCCAATCTGGGAGGGGTACTAAGCACGGGGAAAACTGGGAGGTTTCAGGGCACCCGGAAATGTTTCTGAAATTAGTAGTTTAGGTACGAGATTATGTAAGCCTGAAAATGTATTTGAAATGTCAAGTTTCCGCGCGCCTGGAGCTGAAGCCGAAACTCCCCGGTTCGGGTATGGTTTCGGCACGTCTGAAATCTTTGGTTTCTGAGGCAAATTAGGTCCACCCGAAGCCGCTACTGAAACTATAGCAGATTTGGTGTGCCCTAAGCTTATTGTTTCGGCTGTCCCGAAGCCGTCGCCAAACACCATAAGTTTCAGCTGATTGTTTCGGGCTCACCGAAGCTGAATCTAGGCCGGCCTAGACCGTTCTAGGCTTAGTTTGGTTGGTGCCGAATCGGGTGCCGAAACCTATTGTTCTCGGCGGCGGTTCCAGAGCTGCTGAAACAATAGGTTTAGGACATGCTGAAACTGCTCCTGAAACCTATAGTTTCAGAAGCAGCTTCAGCTGGACCCAAACCGCATCCGAAACCATAAATTTCAAGTGTGCCCAAAACATGCCCGAAGCGGGTAGTTTAAGCCTCAACTTACGAGTAGGCCGCGCGGAAACTTTAGTCGAGTCCATTCGGGAAATGGCCATACCGGCAACCGGGAACCGGCGGCACCGGCGGCATCTCTGATCGATCACTGATGCCGGTGATGGTAACGTCGGAGCTTGTTTCTGCAGACCACGTGCTAGTCGCATCGCGTCGGTTTGCCGGCGATTTCAAGATGTCCTACCAGGCCGTCCTCTGGTGATGAGTGAATACTGTGGCCTAGACATATAAGGAACTACACCACATCACAAACACAGCTGAGACATCCAAAGATCACGTACATTAACAATACAGTTCTCCTTAAATTATCCTGAGTCTTGTTTGTGTCAACTGTAGAGCCATGGCTCATTATCGCGGGGTCATTAACCATTACTTGGGGAAGGAATCCGAGCATTTAACCCGTGGGTTTGCTGTTGTAGGTTCATATATCCTTAATCAATTGATGGGTGAAACAGGCAGACAAACGGGAAAGAAGTGCTCAGGGCATAGATACTGTCTGGAGCAGGCCATTAGGGTCTCATCTCTCATTTTATTAATAATCGTTCCCCGCAAAGGAAGGCCAAAGGGAAAACAAGCACAAAATGCAATGACGGCCCCATTTCAAACTCCGAGATGTGCCGAAAGCTGTGCCGCCGGTAAGTTTGCCGGTGTGGCCAATTCCCGAACTTCCTGCTTTACTCTCGATTCCAGACGTTCGGGTGCATCCGGATCACCGGAACATCGGAGATTGAAAAATGAAGCGCAGAGATGGCACCCGAACGTCTGGTGCACTCCGCATAGTAACACCCCCCATCGAGTCACATTTGTGATCCCATCGCTGTCGATGGCGCGACCAGTCACATACACGCCAGTCACATCTCTCGACAACGTCGCACTGCCCTGCTTCCCTTCGTGATGGCGCTGTCTAAAAGAACGCGCTTCAACGTCTTTTCTGCCCGTGGGCCGTGGCCAACAAATATTACAAGAGGCTCGGGATGCGGCCAAGGAGAGCTCTGGGTACGACTCTCGGCCGGATCATAGTCCGAGTCATCGTCGGACACATCTGGGCCCAGGTCATCGTCAGAATCGTGGATGAAGGTGGTGTCCATGGCGCGAGAGGCGGGATAAGTGGTGAGGACAGGGGCAAGCAGATTGATTGATTGATATGATAGTCACAGTTGTGACCCGGGGTGTTGCTATACGAATTGCCCCAGACGTTCTGGAGGGATCACCGTGCTTCATTTTAAAAACTCCGACCGGAAATGGTCCGAATCATGATGTGATGCTATTATTAGAAACTACTACTCTCAGCATGAAGCGCGGTATCCCTCCAGAACGTCTGGGTTACCGAGACTAGGAAACTTCACGTTTTGGGTATATTTTCAGACCCACTTTAGTTGATACATAAACTAAACATTTCAGAATCATTTCCGGCGGAGATGAAACCTCCCCATCTCCGCTGTGAATATCTCTGTCCTTGCGGAAGTATTCAAAACTTACAGTCCCCGTGGATTGAATTTCGCCTACCTTAGCTCGCTCGGCTTTGTCAACCCTAGATTTCAACCACTTGACCAGGACCGTCTCTATTGCCTCCTCCGTCATTCGCTTGCTGATCAATCTGGCACCCGTTGTTGAGAAAGATGGTAATGATGATCGGATACTTACAAGCGGCAGGCCAACTGCACCAGGCTCCACTGGCCACTTCGGATGCCTCTCGTCGATGGCTTCGAGCCGTCGGACGGCGTGCAATCACAGGCTGTCCACTCCACCTCCTCTGTTCCATCACCCCTTGCCGAAAGATATCCAACATTTGCCGCTTTCTGTATGTGTCTTTCGAGGCGATGCGTTCCATCCCTGGCATCACAAATGGGTTTGGAGCGTCCTGGAAATGGTGCTTCGTGCTCATTACAGTATTGATAGTAATAAGTCAGCCCAAAGACTGCCTAAAATATATCTTTGTTAAGGGGTGATACTGTTAAACGGTTCTAGTGTTTCTTAATTAGGATGAGAGCTAAGAGTGACCTTGAAATTGGAAATATATTTATTTCTCTCCCTTGGAGCTAGCCACAGAGGTATCGTCACTTTCGTTTGTCTCTCTTGCACACAGATACGATGGGACAAGAACATTTGCTGATGAGGTCGGAAATTTTTGCGTTGCCCTCAACCTATCAATGTCTGATAAATGGCCAATATCAAGAACTCTGAAGGCGGCTTACCAATGATGCAAACGACGAAGGGTATCCTGGTCGTCAGCCGAGATTCGATCCAATGTATGAGCGCGGAGGCCTGAGATACAATCATCCAGCACAGTATGCGCATATCATGGAAGAATGTCCGAGACATCTGGGTTATGAATGGAGGATTGAGTTGCAGGAAGGAAACGAGGGATGGTGGTTAAATATGTAGAAATTGAGGGGTCATTACTGGACAAGAGGTGATAGCCAAGTAGGTAGGTTACAAACGGATAGGTAAGTACAATATTATGGTCTGCTTTTATAGTACGGGAACCTGCTGATAGGTCTTCTTGTGACATTACAGAATGTCGGAAAAAATGTTCCACTCTTAATATGTTCATCCTCAGAGTTCCTGTTGCCTCAGAGTTCCTGTTGCGGACACTGGTCAGCGAAAGACAGCAATTTGAAAATGACTTATTAAACCCTCTGTTCCATCTCCTTAGATCTGTGGTGGCAATATTGAATGAGAGATCAGCTAAAATTCAATTCAAGAGGGTATCAATGAATCCGGCTAAATCCTTGCGGAACGAACAGATATGTGCCGTGCAAGTAGACTCAGAAATAGACCTCATGTTTAAATGCCCGGGAGTACTCTTGTCTCGCGGTTCACAGAGGTTCTTTACCAAGGCTATAAAATTACTATGACCTACTTCAATTCGAAAATCTACATTTGTGAATCTGGATCGCATCCGATGCTCAGTCAAAGACATTTGCAACTACACACCTTCAGATGTAATGATTTGGAAATCAATACGCTCAGCGACACTGCAACGCTTATCGCGAGAATTCTTCTGGAAATGTATATATAACACGTTCAGATTGGGGGATTTCTGGACTCGGATTGATACTATGGAGATGAAAGGTTTATGCCATCTCTGTAACGTTCCTGAAAGTTTGGAACATATTGCTTTAGAGTGTGAATCACCTGGCGAAAATTGATATGGAATTTAATGCAGCAACTTTGGTCAAAGAAGTATGATTTGTGGCCGACATTGAACTGGGGTTTGATTCTAGGTTGCAATCTTACAAGATTTAAATCCGGAAAGAGGACTGTACCGCAGAAGGGGCGACTTTTTGCTATAATTGTTTCTGTTGGTTGGAATCTAATATGGAACCTCTGTGTTCTGCGAGTGGTTTCGAACCCTGACTGCATTATTACCAAGGACAATATCTATAGCCATTGGCTGAGAAAAATCAATGAAGCCTTCCAACATGATCGCATTCTGACAGATAGAAATAAATTTGGGCCATTTGCATTGAAAAAACAACTCGTGTTGAACACGTGGACTGGCCTGCTCATGGACGAAGACTCACTGCCGGAAGATTGGACTTGCACAGAGGGGGTTTTAGTGGGTATG
>JARKIE010000716.1:0-27813 GCA_029378255.1 Mycena rosella
CCCTCCCCGCCTCCAACTCGTCCTCGTCCATGGGCGATCTCGATCGAGCAGGTTAATCCCTTGCGCAGGTGTGCGGGTGACGTGTGTGCACGAGCGTGTGAGCAGGCGGCGAGTGGCCAGCGGCTGCGGAAGGTTGACGCCAGCGAGGGGGAGCAGTCCACGCCGGCGCGTCGTCCGCTCCTTATCGCGTTTGTCTTGGGATTTTCCGTCCATATCCTGCATCTCGTCGTCACCCGATAAACAGGGCATAAATTGTGCCTGACTATTCTACGCCTGGTGTATGTGTGTATCCAAATCTAATTTACCTTCAGGTATACACAACGGACTTGAGGCCGGTGATGGGGCGGAAGTCGGAAGTCTGGACCGTGCGAAGTAACAACTCGGTCCAATCCCCGGACCACGCCTATCACACCCTGCAGAGCAGTTCGCCCCGAATACAACCATGAACCTGTTGGGCTTCGCGATCCTCTCTGCCCCGCGAATTTTTAACTGTGATCGAACTTGAACGATCACAGTTTACGAGTACTTATAGTAATCATTATTTTAATCAATTGACATGAGGTTTTTCAGGTGTAGTTAAAAATGTCCCAATTTAAGATTGCAATGCAAAATAGTGGCTGTGCTATATGAAATAGTGGCTGTCCTTTAAATCTGCTTCATATTCTGTGAAGTGTTAGTGGCTGTGTTTGTGATTTGTAATTGGTTCAAATCGTCGGCTGTGTTCGAATCTCTCGAGGCGTCTTCTTTTTCTCGGTGGTCATTTGCATATGTTAGGACTTTTAATATGCGCGTATAGATCACGTGTTGTTTGTCGGATTGCTGTATGCGCCACAATACGCCTGAATACACCAACTTGGTGGAGGTGGGCACAGGCGATTGGGTTGATGGCCCATCAAAGAAGTGCACAGCCACATCATATCGCGCCGAGCCTGGGCCGAGAATTATCCGGGTGAAGACCGTACTAGTCTGAGGGGAAAACAGTTAGCGAGAATTCCCGAAGACAGAGGTAACGGTCCCCAAGATTCAAACCAGGTGTGGGCGGGTGGGGAAGCTTGAAGGAGAGGATGTGAGCTGAGGGACTAGGGTCTGTACGAACAGCAGGATGTAGCCGGAAGAAGGAAAAAGAGTCAGGGGCTACAGCACTGCCATCGTACATAAACCCCATTCTAGGATCAACGATCGTGCCTCACGAGATCCTAGAAATCCATTTATGAACTCATGCTCGTGTATCCTAGCAAGCATATTTATTGGAAGTATTGACGCGTAGATACACGGGTGAAAATTCCCGGCGCTGAGGGCCGAGAATTATCCGGGTGAAGACCGTACTAGTCTGAGGGGAAAACAGTTAGCGAGAATTCCCTGAGAGTAGGAGTCTCGCGACGCATTCGCGCAGCTGAATTCCCCCAGACTAGGCGTGAGACTCACCACTTAACGCACGGGTGGCATCATAATGCGCAGGATGTTCGCGTGCAGTTGAGGCTCGGCTTGCATATACGGGGCCATGATTTGGGCGTGCCGCCGCAGGTAAATCGAGAACGCGTTGGAGGCCCAACGGCCCTTTGCCTTCATGACATCGAGGGGAATGCCACGAAGAAGGTATTCCAATGTCGATCCGACGCGTATGCCGTGAACGTGGATAAACTGGATGTCGGCGGCCTTGAATGCCTCAGTTAGGCGTCGCCTAAATGCGGTCTTGGTCAGGGGGCGCCGGCCTGACCCATGGAGATGGGAGAAAAGAGCGCCGTCGCGAGGCGGGTTGTTAACAGCTATGTGGGTGGCGTACGCAATCTCGGGGTCGCTAACCCCGTTCTGTTTGGCCCAGTAGACGTCCTCGCCTCCCGGGGCAGACTTCGTTCTGGGCAGTGCGAAATTAGTCTGCTCCAAACCTGCCCGGTCCGTAACCCTGGAGACGTTCGACGGTTTGACGTGGATCGCTGGGTCAAAAGAGGTCAGGGTCTTCACAGTGAATTCCCCTCCGCGCGAGGTTGACCAAAAAAGAGTTGTGAGGCAGCTCCAGACGGCGGCGTCGAGACCTTTGGTGAGGTCGAAGAACGGGCGTAATTGGCATAGTGTTTCGACCGTGTACGGCATTCGGGCCTGCCGTTTTGATGAAGAAGGCGTCAATCGGTCGGCTGCTCTGAGAGAGCTTCCAGCTCTGGTGTGTTCATGACCCAAGTAACACCGTGGAGGATGTGCCATGCGCGAAGACCTGAAACATAGGTTGAGATTGTTGAACCAGAAAGAAAACCCGCGAGCGCTGAGATATAGCCAGCTATAAGGGTTGCGCTCGCTGGCGCTCTGGCAGCCTCTGGCATGGATTTTGAGTCGCAGAAAACGTGAAAAGAAAGCAGGCCGGAGCCGTATGTCTCGGCTGTGCCTTCCGCCCATGCTGGGCAAGCACGTTGATGATCCGTACCAGATCGCTGTCAGTCATATGCGACCCGCCCGCCGAGCGCCCGGCCAAAGGAAGCCATAATCGAAGGCGATCCTTCGCGAGGCAATGGGGACGAAGAGGGGAAGGTTTCGGTACAAGACCCCGTCGATACGGATGTGGGCGCTGCGAGGGCTCACGACCAATTCCACCAGGCAAGCTGGTCCCCGAAGAACTCGTTGGCGCGGGCATCAAGCGCATAATTTGATGCGGCACGACGTGCTCTGTCGGCAGAGGAAATTGGGGGTGCTGGCGCTCGGCGCCTAACTGCGTTCTCTGCATGGGTCCAGGGGGCATCGAAGTCAATGATGAATTTGTGAGGGCAGCGGGAATGATGACCGCGGGAGGAGAAGAGATCGAGAGGGGTATTTACCGCGCGATGGATCGTCGGCGGGATTAGAATTGGTTGAGACGTAGCTTTGGATCATTGGTTGGATGAAATGGAGACAAGAAATTAAGACGCTTACCGTGAATGGACGAAAAAATTGGTTTCGTCGAGGAAGGCATGATTCTGCGGAAAACACTGTTGGTTTCGCGGTTGGGCTGCGGTGGTTCCACCAGCCTTCAACAACACCGGTGTTATCGCCGAATAGCTTGACATGTGTCGGCTCTGGGGCGCTGGCCGCGCCAATTGTGGCGTAAACAAGGAGTTCGAAACCCACGGCTTCGGCCCAGCCGATGTCGCGGTCTGCGCCGTCCCATCCGGGAGAAGCCGCCAAGCCCGCCAACGCCCGTTGAGGACGATCGCAATACCGGTCCCGAACTGGCATCTGAGAATGCACCGTAGTCGTGGACCTCGCAAGGACCAGGGATGGCACGAGAGAGGAGGGTCGGCTAAGGATTGATTCCCACCAACGCAAGTCGTCTGCAGTGCCGGCAGGTGGGGTGCGTGGCTTGTGAGGACTGTCGTGGAAAATCCCCAACATGGCCTCCAGGTTGGTGAGGTAAGCGCGTCCCATTGGGACGATGAGTGATGTGTGTATGAGTTTACCATATAACTCTTCGACCTCGCCCAGGGCGTGGGTCGGTGACGAGAGCCATTGCGTGATCGCGAGAAGGTACTTTGCCTTCTTCGTCGGCCCGAGGGAGACGATCCGCAGTTGTATATTCCACACGAAACCCGTGAAAGGGACTTCGGCTGCGAAATGGTGGTCCTTGGAGAGCTCCCAAGGTACGCCGAGCGGCCCGGATATAGCGTCGATGTCGGAAAAATTATAGGAAAAGAGGCTGTCATGGGCGGAGCGGGGTGACTGGTATGAGAGATCCTGGACGGGAAAATACATATCCTCGTCGAATTCCTCGACGCGCCCGTCTGGCAATATATCTCCGCCGAACCAGAACCGACCGCCGGTCTGGTGACGACCACCGTGTTCCTCGATTCGCCGCCGGCAGTCGGCGCGGAGACGATTGAACCCCGTGATGTACTCACGGCGTATACGGAGAAAAACGTGGTCATCGACCCATTTCCCCACAGGGCCGATGCCTTTGAAGCGATAAATATCTGCGCCTGCGTCTGCGACAGAGCCGAAAGCCCCGCAGCCTGATTTTGCCCCGAAGGATACCGAGAAGTCCAAATCAAAAGTGGTTGGTGAAGTTCGGACGACAGCGGCTGGCCATTGTGTCGAGTGAAGGGGTATTCGGCGGTATGCCTCCGAGATGTCGCGGCAAGCGCCTTCGGAGCCGGGCGGGAGACGCGAAACAGACAAGGAAAAGGCGGTAAATGTACCCCAGGTGCAGGGAAAGAGGTCAGAGTCGATGGAAGAATTAATGGAGGAGTGAGAGATGGAAGGACTGCGAGGAAAAGAGAAGTTCTGAATGAGGCGGAGCTTGTAGGCCTTCCCCTGCTTTGGGACAAGGGAGAGAGGGGACGTCTGGAATGGTCCAACAAGAGATTCAACCTCATCGCGGGAAAGGGGACCGATATATCGGCCCGAGTCGCGCTCGTGATGGATGATCTGTTCGAACTCGTCCGCGTGAGCCAGCATCGTCGGGCTATTATGAGGGGTATTGGTGAAGCGGATGGAAGGGAAGCCGATATTAAAGCCGAAACGAATAGAGTTGGGTATATGGGGGTAATATTTGTCGAGTAGCCCGGACTCCGCGAGGAGGGTGCGCCACACAGACCGGTTGAGGGGTGTAACAGGTTTAGAGCTTCTGCGCGAGATGGCATTTTTGAGCGCCATGATTCGGGCTTCCGCATCCCGAGCACTCGTGCCGGGAAGCGTGGTTGAGCTCGCATCCAGCCGTCCTCTGCCAGCTGAGGCAAATGACGTCGCCCCGGCTGTTGACAATTCTGCCCTCGCCGTTGCGCTTGGATCGCGCCGGCGTCGTTCCATTCCAGAGGGTCGCCGAGCGACACTCCCGGACATTGTGGCGGTGACGGCCGAGGCAAAGGGCACAAGCGGATAAACCGTCGCTCGGACTTGTGCCCTGCTGAAAAAATGCTACGCCCTGTGCCGGCAAGGGCGCCCGTGCAGGCGGCGAGGCAGACCTAGTTCTGTTGCCAGTCTCGCGCTGCTCACGCTGACGAGCACCGGAGCGGCCGCGGGGTGCATTAGATGCCCCAGACGCGGCTGCGGTAAGCTCCTCAATCTATGAGTCGCGTGAGGGATGCGTGATTCGCGTGAAGGGTGCGTTATTCGCGTGAGGGGTGCGTTATTCGCGTGAAGGGTGCGTTATTCGCATGAGGGGTGCGTTATTCGCGTGAAAGGGTGCGTTATTCGCGTGAGGGGTGCGTGATTCGCGTGAGGTGCGTGATTCGCGTAGGGGGCGCGTTATTCGCGTGAGGGGTGCGTGATTCGCGTGGGGGTGCGTTATTCGCGTGCATAGGGAAATGGTTGTGAAGGGAAAGGGGGGGAAGATGAAGTGAAAAGAAGAGCAAACATCAGTAAAAGATACAACGGGGGGGTAAACACACGCACGGCTCGATACCCAGAATTACGCAGCTTGTTATGGAACTCCTGCGAGATTTGACCCAGCAACTTTTCATTGATGAGGGCTAAATTGAAGCCTCTGCCCTGAGCGAGCATATCGTGCCAAAAGCGTCGAGATCTGGCCGCATAGATGACTAAGATAGCGTCGGCGTAGTCATCGTGGTTCATCCGCGTGTCATGATTTTCGATGGCGTAGAAGAAACTGGCCAGAGCGGCGCGATGTTCGACGGGCCATCCCGCGGCCTCTATCGCCGCCAGGAAACCCGTTTTGGCGACTGTAAGCTGGGCCCAAGAAAGATCCTCGTCGCGAACAACCTTCTTGGATGCCTTATACGCTGTGAGGGGTTTCAAGGAGAGCGTAGAGCCGACTTGGGTGATTCCGAAGGACTCATCTGCTTCGACTCCGCCACGATGCGCCTCGGCATCGAGGCATCCCTCCCTGGTCCAGTACCACAGCTCGACATATTCTTTGTCGTCCAACTTCTTCTTAGCAAAGTTCGAAGCGCGGGGACCTAGGAAATCCGGAATGAGTAGTGTCTTGTCGAAGTCACCCAGCTTGGGTTTCTTCTTCTCTGCCTCGGCACGCTCCGCTTCAGCTGCAGCATCTGCAGCCGTCCGGTCTGCCTCCTCCTGAGCTGTGAGAGCGGCCGCATCTGCCGCCGCTTGATCCGCATCCGCTTGGACCTGTGCGTCCCAGAGCGGCTTGCGGGCATCGCGAGCAGTGTTCCAGCCGGTGGCCATATGCGCTGCAGCTTCGGCGTCCGTCATCGGGGTGCCGAGGGAAGCACCAGCAACGATCAGGTCCCTCGAGGACTTGAAAGCCGCGTCGGTGAAGTCCGGACAGGTCTCGAGGTGCGGGTTGAGGGTGAGGTGTGGGGCGGCCATTGGGGCAGTAAGAGATGCAGAAGAAAGGGTAAGAGGTGCAGAAGCTTGAAGGAGAGGATGTGAGCTGAGGGACTAGGGTCTGTACGAACAGCAGGATGTAGCCGGAAGAAGGAAAAAGAGTCAGGGGCTACAGCACTGCCATCGTACATAAACCCCATTCTAGGATCAACGATCGTGCCTCACGAGATCCTAGAAATCCATTTGTGTTGTCGAATGCAATCTCCCACCCAAGTAAGCAACTGATTCACCACTTCTATGCACCGTGCATTTGGGCTACGGTCTTAACTAGTCTCTCGTAGACAGACGCTTCAAGAAATTTTGAGCTCGTACCTCGCTTTGTTGAAGGTCTTAACCAGTTTAATTCGAATAGAGTGCTATGTACTCAGTGTGAAATTTAGCCTGGTATCGGCTGGATGGCAGACGGCCCGCACTTGGATGCATTGGGCCAATAAGCAATGTTCGACTCGAGTTCCAGGTTGGTTCGTCTGAGGCAGGAAATACCCGCTCAACTCGGGCTCGAGCCATGTACAGTCGATGCACTCGTGTTTTTCTCCCCCCGTTCCCGGCCATACCTACAGCCATAGCAATTTCTCCCACTGCAGGACACACCCGTCCGACTCTGTCGGGTCCAAGTATGTTTTTCTTCATTTGAACTCCAAGGACACATTTATTTATTTCGACTCACGGCTGATATCCCCTTGCGCGGACAGTGGGCTGCATTCACTATCCGGGTGCATAAGCCTGCGTGAAGCACTTGGAAAAATGCATGTACACTCAGCTTTTAACGGGCCTGATATCGGCTCGATAACGGTCTTGAGAAGTTACTTCAAATCCGATGCAGGAGATCCCTGTTCAAATCAGCCACACAGTAGTCCATAGTATTTGTAAGTCATGATTTTTACCTTACAGCAACTCAAGGCCAGGATTATCGAATTGGTACCCAATACAAGGCAACGACAGACCTATTCCGGGTGTAGGGATGGACAGGATAAGGATAAGGCATCGATGAACACTTAACAGGGCTGAACAACCACTGCACCCGCACCCGAGCTCCCCTGTAGGATCGGTGCGCATCCCGGTGTGTACACGAACACAATGCACCGCACCACCAGTACCAGTGGCCCCCACGAAAATCTCCCCCATCTCTCAAAATGAAATGACATGAATGCGCGTCGCAGATCCCAGGGTGAGGGAATACGGAAAAATGGATAGGGAGGAAACAAAGGAAGAAAAGGAGGCGGCCCTTCCTCGAATGAATGTTTATCCGGAGCTCAGAATGGAGGAGATAGAAGAGAGCTGGCAGCGATCACTGTCGCCAGATAGAAAGTGTAGAGGAAAAGTGTTAAACAAGGAACGAAAGTGCCACGGAAGATGCAAAGAGGCCAGTAGAATCCACTCAAACAGAAGCAGAAGGAATCACGTGGAACGTGGAATTGAATTTACTGTACTTTTACATTCAATTCGACCGTCACACTTCACCCACGCCCTGGTCGATGGCAAATGTTGGTTTTTTGTCACGCGTAACCCGCACCTTGGTCAAATGCAAATTTTGTCATGCAGGCCGCAAAAGCGCTCAAAATCACCTTCCTGACGCATAAATTTGGAAATTTTTGTTCCGGTGATCGAAAATTTCGGTTCTGTCATGCGAAATTTGGGCCGTGGTCGAATGGTCGAACTGGTAATTTGGGTCACGTGTCACCCCCCTGGTAGGATTGAATGAAAAAATATAGTATTATCAAGGAATTTGAAGGACACAATAATATAACACACTGTACCAGCTGAAGTGAGGTGATGCAGAATGTACGCATAGCAGTACTAGTGCGAGTGGCGCCTCTCGAGCTCACAGGTGAGGACGTGGCCGAGAATAAATAGAAAAGGATCACTGCGCTGGTTGCGCACCATAGAAACAGAAACAGTCCGGGGAGGTGGAGAATAGGGAACGAAAGTCGGAAGATGCGGGTGGGGATACTGTGCGCTAATGGTTAGCGAGGACTTCCGGAGCGGGTTCAAGGTGGAGCGGCTGCTGTCTCCTCGCGCACTCGTAGAATAGCAAGCACCAACACTGTATCCAATGAGGCGCACGCGACGCCGGCGCTAGTCGAGCCGTGCAGGCATCTGCTTGATGCCAAGCACACGAGGCCCATGGTGTTATGCAGACAAAGAGCAGGAACCAGCTCGTGCACGATCTGTGCAGTGGGACGGCATTACACCATGGCAAGCCTTCTCCTGCCCGACAAAATAGATAAGGAAGGACTCACCATCGCAAGCTTGCCGAATACTCCGGTTTCACAGCCGACCCAGCCGTCCTCCCACGGGGAACACATAGACGGAGGAGGTTTATATAGCACTGCGCGCTGGTGAACGTGGAGGGAGGGGAACTTTGGTAGAGCGCAGACGTGTGCGAAGGGCCAGAGAGACGAGCAGGAGTGCGAGAGGGGGCTTCTGCCAGCGCACCGTCACAGGGGATAAAGGAGGAGGAGCACGAGGTCATATGTGGGCGAGACGGCGCAGCAGAATAACCACAGGCTCAGCGAGCAGGGAACATTGTCTTGAGCGACTGTCAAATTCCCAGCAGAGCTGGACAGACGGGAGGGATAAATCGGGTGGCACGAAGGGAGTATGTGGCGGGCCAATGTAATTCAAGAGCACCCTTCGTTGCCTTCACATATTCAAGGCTGTCCCATCTATACAGTGTAGCTTGGATGTTGACACAGTCCCCGATCTTGAATATTTTGGAGAAAGGACCACAACACTCATTAAAAAATCGTTAATGCTGCAAAACATGGTGCCCCATGTTATAGCAGTCCAGGGCTGTTACCTCACTGGTACATATTCGAGCTGGAAAGTCTATGTTTTGAGGCCACAAAATCCCTGTCTCCTTGGTGAGTCATCTTAGCACAGGATTATTTGCCGGGTTTTTTCCCTTTTATGCTCGAGACGGATGATCTGCGGTGAAGGAAACCATCAAACATACTGTGCCAGTTGGCAAACCTGAAATCTTCCTAGCATCTCGCCTGCCCCATAATTTAAATCATGTTGATGTTCATATCATATATAGACAAAGGATTAATTGTAAGACTTGTTCCGAGTCTACAAGAGGGGATTCGTTGTGTGCATGCCCTGGTGGGAATAAGTTGAGCAGTTTGTGGTGAAGACCCTAGTTCCGATGGTCTAATCTCTTGAAGAACTCAGAATAGAGTCAGATATGCCAATCTCTGGTATATCTGAGCTCCGACTCTACAGATATTCAGTAGAGTAGAGACTAGATCGTGATGATGTGGTGAATTGTAGAGGCACTAGACCTGTAGGTTGGTGCAGAGGTTTGATAGTGTAGATTTGTAGGATGTCGCCTGACACTCAGTGCCTCTTCTCGGAGAGTCTCAACAAGTAAGGCTACAATGTAGGCTGAATAGGCTCAGAGGTGACAACAACTTGTTGTTAAGAGTAGATGATCACATGTGTCAAGAACCAGGACGGACTCGGGAGCTGATGGAGGTCCGAGATGTCTGAGCACGGGAATACGCAGTGACATCGGTGGTCCGCAGGAGGTCGAAATCCTATCGCACAAAGTGTAATACGAATAGGGTGGAATAGGACTTTCACAAAGTGAAGCTTCATGAAATTTAGTCCCATCCGATCAGAGCTCCAGCTCGGTGCCCGAGGGGGGTCAGAGCAGGCTTGGCTTCAGCTCGTGCGCTGCGCCTTTCTCTACGCCCAAGGCCCGATTTCCGAGGTTAAGAACAAAGACCGAGTCGCAATCCTAGTCAGGACCGGATGGTGCCGACGAGTCCTACTGGTAAGGACCAAGATTGAGCCGTAATCCTGGTCAGGACCGATCGGTGCCGGTGATTCCTGTCAGTAAGGACAAAGACGGTTGAAATCCAGATCGGGACCAAATGGTGCCGATGAGTCTTGTCGGTACACAGAAATGTGAGCAGATTGTGAATGCTACACAAAGTAAGGTTTTGCATGAACAATGCAAAGTCCTAAATGTGACCGGGTGGATCCAAGGAGCAGCCAGATCACCGTCAGGACCGATCAGGGTCAAGGAGTTCTGTCAAGGCAGGGGGAATGTAAGCGGAGAATGAACACTACACAAAATAGGACTTCGCATGGATAATGCAAAGTCCTAAATGTGACTGTGCAGGTTCAAGGTAGTGTAATGTATTACGTAATGGTCGGAGCCCTCGGGGCTCCGTGATGGAAATGCGTCAAAGCTGTATGAATGCTGTATGAAATGAGTCAAAGCTGTGGCGGAGATTCCAGAGGACCGAAGATTCCGAGGGGAGTTGAGTCATAACAAATCAGAGTAAATAATTATGGAGCTAAAAGAGTTATAGCAGTGTCGGAGAAGTCGGAGGTCTGAGGCCCCCATGATGAAATGAGTCAGGATAGGCATAATGGACATGTGGAAATAATAAGAACCAACGAGATTACTGTAGTCGGCAGGTGGAATTCCAACGGGGTCTGAGGGAGCCCGAAGGATGGAAGGTAGCGAGTAGGAGAACCGAAGTGGATGAGGTGCCAGCAGATAAGTGGGAAATGCTCAGTAGACCTTCATCGCGTAAAAACCTGTTGAACTCGAAAGAGTTCAAGACTGAAAGATTGCTGGTTGTATTGATGTTGAGCTCATCAGGGGCTCAGATGAGGTCTGATGTCACAGTATGTGACAACATGTCACTACTATGCACATGGCTTGTAGCTAAAGAGTATCTAATGATACTTCACAAAATTGCAGTGAACTTCAATTACAAAGTCTTTTTTTTTTTGAGCTGAACAGGGGGAACTGAACCTGGCCAGTGCAAGCTGATTAATATCCAGAGGTGTAGTATCTTTCACCATTTACTGCAGATGGCCAGAGGAAACCCACAGGTTTACAATTGAGACAAACTCAAAGACAGTCAATAATCTCAACCTATTGTCAACGACATTGGAAGTTAAGGATGAGGTGGACTGGGAATAGATGTACATAATGGACTCATAGAAGCTTCGCCAACATTCCTGAGTTGAAATCCCCAGTCTTTCAACATTTTCAAGGTGCAGTTTTCAACCCAACCAGTCACGAGTTATCCAGTCAGCACATACACATAATAAAAGCAAAATCCCGCAGCCAGAGTCAAACACACGCGCAATTGACGCGCAAAAAATGTTCTAAAATGGACAATGTCACATGCAAAGTGAAAATTTGGCAGAGATTCTCACGGCGGACAATCAACTGTCATCCGTGGTCCGGAGGGCGACTGTCATCCGACGGCTAGCTGTACTGTCATTTGCATAAAGTTGGCCACTTACCACTTTAAACAGGTTTCGGGCTGTTCTGTGGCCATGCTGCAGCCTCGCGTTTTGGAGGTTTTTGTCTGAATTTTCTTTGTATGCACATTGACACAATAAATGAGATTGGTTTGTTCAATTTGTCCGAATCTTTTGAACAAAGCCTTAGATAAACTGTTATGTACTATATCAAAATTATCTATGTTAATATATCGGACAGTTCCCCGCCGTCACACTGCTGCACCCCACGCTCGAGGCAGCGATCCTTGTGCCTCCGTCGGCACCCGACAAACCGGACGCCCTTTACGTCTTTGACATCCCGGCGGATCAACCGAATTGTCGCACAGGTGCAGATACGGATGGCGAAAATTGGGCGCTCCAAGCATCCTTGGAAGCGCTGGGCCCAGTGGTTATGGAAGTGTTGGGGCCAGCGACAGGATTGGTGGGCTTATTGTAACATTCCGTATGCTGCGAAATTTGGTAAGTACGATCTCGCCAAAGTTTCGGGCAATTACTTACCTTTTCCCAGAGGCGCTGATCCACCTCCACTTCAAACCCCTGGGGGCATGGATGTTACCTTCGGAATGCCACTTTTGTGGTGTCCATCATACCGAAAAATTTGGCTTTCGCGCTTGTGGGGGTTGGGCTGGAATTGCGCGCGTCATTGTGTTTTATCCCCGGCGTTTGGGCTGGCCGGTGGATGAGTGAGTATCTTTTCTATTTTCTCTTACTTCTCACTGATGCGCTGGCGTCTACTCCAGAGTCGCGATGTAGTACATAATTTTTTTTTCTTGCTGTCGCCTCGTCGCAGGTATCTGTTTTCCTATACAATGAACTTGGAAGACTACGCCGATATATTAACATAAATAATTTCGATATAGTACATAACATTTTATCTAAGGCTTTATTTGAAAGGTTCGGACAAATTGAACAAATCAATCTGATTTATTGTGTCAATGTGCATACAAAGGAGGCTGCGGTGTGGCCACGGAACAGCCCGAAACCTGTTTAAAGGGGTAAGTGGCCGGCTTTATGCAAATTACAGTACAGCCAGCCGTCGGATGCCAGTCGCCCTCCGGACCGCGGATGACAGTTAATTGTCCGCCGTGTCTGGATCATTAGGGCGCTTCAGGACCCACTACCTAAAGTTAGTGGGAATCAACTTTGTTGGGCTCCCTCGCGTACCTCACATCTACCCCGCAACCGGCGAGGAGGTGCAGTGAGCAAATGATGTGGGAAAAATTATCACGGTCCTCCGCAATTCACCTCACTGCGATTGGGTCCAATGCACCGCCCCCAGATGACCATGCGAACGAGAACTCTATCTCTGATGGATCTCGATTCCGTGGTCATGATGGACTTATCGATGTTGGTGCAAGTTATTTCGAAATTGGATGTATTGGAGAACCTCCGGTTGCATGTGTATTTTACGAGGAGACTGTCCGGTTTCATCGCAACTGCGCCCCCTCCTTCGCTCCAACGCTTGAACACATTGGAATGTGATTGCTTTTATTCGTTCCGCTTCAACTTCTTCCATTCATGTTTTATCCTGCCACTTTTCGTCAATCGAGCCGTCATCTGGATTTCCTATTGGCGTGGACAGACAGGTTTTGCGATTCCATGTAGTAAGTCCGGTTACCTTCTTCTCCTTCTGCTATTTACGAAAGGTGATTCCGTCGCATCTGGATTAAATTCAGAAGTCCCCGTCTTTGCCATACAGAGTTTTTGTAGACTCCGGGGACCGGGGGTATGAATGGCAGATGCGCTTGGAGTCTTTGCGCCGATCTTTTTCGGACATTATGCTGACTTCAAATGGCTGCGCGGTTGAAAATACTTCCTTCCGCCGAGGTGACGGCACAAGCATGAATTGAGTTCTGTGCAAAGGTACAATCTTGTCGTGAACTCTTAACTAGGAAAACACTTCTTCCTTGATTGAGCTTTACATTCTGTACATTTCACACAGACCCATTGAAATCTTTCGGAATAAAACACGTGCGTCGCGATCGTGCGAGAAGGAAGGTTGAGAAAGGGTTCAACTGAAGCTCTTTTCGGAACGGTGGTCCGTGCGTGGGGAGGCCGGTGTGTGTATTGACAGAGAATACTGGACTTGGCGCGGGCGCCGGACAGATGTGGGACAAATGACTGCTGGGAGAAAGAGAGGTTCATTGGCGAGTGAGCCGCGTACGCGCTCGCCTACGCTCGCGTACCATCATAATTGGCATCGACGTGGTTGTTCGCCCTGAACCGGACAGACGTCGGGTTCAGGTCTTCGAATTCTTGCCGTTCGACGTGGTTGTTCGCCCTTAACCGGACAGACTTCAGGTTCAGGTCTTCGAATTCTTGCCGTCTTGCCGCACCAAGCACACTATAAAGCCAACATTTTTGTTCGCCCCAATGTCAGCAAACACCATGTTCCCTCTTCAAATCCTCTCTGTAGCCGCTCCTTCGTTCACTCGCCACTGTTCTGACTTCCCGTTGATCCGCAGGCACTTATCTCGGTCGGCATGGCCCTCGGCGCATTGGCCATCACGCCCCCGGTCGCCAACACGATTGTTCCGGTGGAGTTTGCCGGCAACGCAGCGGCAATCCAGGCACCGGCGTTCGCAGAAGACACACGGATCTACTACCAGGCGGACGTAAGCGGCGGCATCCTCGAGCTTGCCGTCAGCGGCCCGGCCACAGTCGGCAAGGCGTTCTCCCTCCAGACGCTCATCCCGGCCGCGCAAGTCCAGCCCCGCACCCTCATCGCTGCGGTCACCACCGACGGCGTCGACCTTACTGGCGTGCGCCTTTCCTTTCGCGCTCATGTACGTGGTCAGCTCACTCATGCGCCACCAGACCCACATCTACTTTGTCTCCCCCGATAATATCCTCAGCGAGTACATCAACCCGGGTGGCGCGTGGATTGGTGGACCAAACTGCACGACGTGTGTTGACAGAAACCGCTTCGCGGTGCAGCCGGGTAACAGCGTCTTGTACGCCCTTGCGAACAACGGGCCAAACGAGCCGGCGTTCATCCGAGTGGGCTTCGTCAGTGCCGGCGCCCCGGGGGCACTCAGCGAGGCGGTCTTCACTACCGCCAACGGGTGGACGCTCGCGCAAGTCAGCGGCTGATGGATGTTAGGCACGGATAAAATCCATAAATCCCAGCAAAATAACCCGCTTGTTTCTCTTCGTAACCTCGCAATTGCACTTCGCTACTTTCTGCCGACTCGATTGAAGAAACTTGAACTGTGTTTCATAATGCTCAAGTACGATGCTGGTCGATGGTGGTCGTAGCCTGCCTCTGTGCCTCCCTCAAGCCTGCTGCTCTTTCGTTTGGGCCTTCAATTTCTGATTTTGTGTCGCGCTATCCAATGAGGCCTCGTTCGTCACCCTGCTGCCGCATAGTGTCCCAAACCGTTCGTCCTTGAGCATCACAAATCCAGCAAGGGAATGGCCATGAGATCCGTGGGCGACGATCGCTCCTCCGAATGCGCCTGCGACTCGGAGCCGGGTTGAGGCTGAAGCTGGAGCCGTCGCCTCATCCAGAAGAAGTACGTTCAATAGACAGTGAGGTCTGACAGAAAAATGGTCAGAACGCTGAGGGTAATCCACGCAATGATGATTGCGGCGGAAGTGAGTCCTTCTGCAGCGGTTCCGGGTAGGGTAGGTGGATTGGTCGCGGTTCGATTTGCGGTTGAATAAATCCGATGATTATGTGGGAGTGTTTCATGCCTACTATGGCTACATTGCTCTGCAGCTGCGTCCGGCATCCTTGTTAAACAGGTTGGACATGCGGATCAGTCTGATCAGTCCGGACAACGACTAAGTCTTGCGAATTTATACACTTGGGGGTGAAGGCCGCGGCACGGCCCGGCAAACTCGCACTTATAGTACCCCTTTTTTTTGTTTCGGTACTTTTTACGTCTTGGTCTCTTATCAATCTTATCCCCCGCAGTGTCGGAATTCATGGGACCGGTGGATCAGGAGTGATCGGAAGCTGAGAAAGGAATTTCTTGAATCAATTTCTAATTATTTTGGACTTCAGACCGGTGGACCGTCATGATCGGTCGTGATCGGGAGAAGTACTGTTCGTCTCTGAGACCGGGACCTCATAATTGGTACCAGGAATTTATTTATGTAAGCAACAGCCACAAGTTCCTGCACCCTACTGTACTATTTCGACCAAGTGCTCACGTACAGTTGCTAAATGGGTTCCGGAACACGCGGAAATAAATGATAAATAAAAACTAGGGAAAGGAGATGAGCAGATTCTGTTTGCATATTTGGATTGTACAACCTCGAAAGCATAAGTGACATCTGTGCCCGAATTTTTGAGGTCACTTGACCATTGGTAAAACAGCAGTTTCGGCAATTAGTGAATTTCGACAAAATTACCAGTTCCGGAACATCATCCTTTTCGGGGTTCAACCGATCTTTCTTTCAACAGAAACCCACTGACGGCCCCCCAGAGTGGTGCATCCAAGGATCCCAGGACATCCACACAGTCGATTCAAGGCACCAGTGGCAAATAATCGCTGCAACATTTGTGAACAAGCCGCTTTGAATGGGCTTTTGGATATATTGATTTTTCATGTGACAACAGACAACAATGCTGGCGTGATATATGGTAGGAATATATAAGCCACCTTCTAGATTAATGACAAAAATTCCCGTGGACAGAACCTACGGCCTGAACTGGGAATGCGGATTGTTCTGGAAAAAGAAACTTTACCGGCCATCTCGGTGACCAAAAATTTCGGAATTTGTGAACACTTGGTCGAAATAGTACAGTATTTCTACGGCAAAGCATATGCAATCAACCGGAACCGTTCTAGATTAATTCGTGGAATAACTGCTCCAATCATCCCAACTAAAAACTCATAAGCAACGCATTTTGGTGATGAGCCCAAGGAACGCGCTGGGTTTCAAATGGCTCATGGAATTTTTGGAAAGTTGGATCTAGAAGGCCAACTGACTATCTGAAATGGGAACATCCAGCGGTGCCAACTGACCCGCCCCAACGGCGGCTACCGTCTACGAATCACTCGACTTCGAGTCCATCAAATGCATCGGAATTGAAGATGGACTCGAAGTCGAACGATTCGTGGACGGGTAGCCGGCCCAAGTCCTCAGTGTACAACCGCAGAAAAAGGAGCCGTTCAATTTCCTGTTCAGAAACACGGAGCTGTTCGATTTCCTGGGTCATCACCGCAATCCGTTTTGAGCCCGCGATATTGCGCGGCTCCTCGAACACATCTTGAACAATCTCAGAGGTAGATGGCGGAGAATCTTCCGACCATCGTGTCCGTTTCAAAGAAGGTGGCACTGTCGAAGCCTGGTCGTGGCCTTCCAAGCTGATGTCCCTAGCTCGCTGTTAGAAAATTGATGATTGAATGGAAAAATGCAAATCACGCATTTCGGCCAGCTATCTGCCATCTATTCACGTTTCCATCAGCCACGACGCAAGAACATCAATTATATTCCACACTAACCGGTATTCACATACCCGCAAACGTTCAAACATTTTTGAACGCTTGATCTGTGGCGGGGCTCGACCGGTGGAAAACATTCAGCAGCAACCGTAGCAGAATCGAACACTGCCGCCCAGAAATTGGTGAGTGTTGGGTGATGGCCGAGGGCACTAATAGGTTTCTACAATGATCTATGGGATATACAGTAGTCCAACGGCTCGCGTTGCCTGGACCTCCATGACATGCCCGCAGGACCGAGCCGCATTTGCGCATATAGCGAGCGACGGGAATAATATCTAGGGACCATAAGATAATGAACTTTGGTGAGAAATTTCACGCACTGAGGATCGCGAGGAATGGTTCCCTTTTGATGGAATAAAAGGTCGATGCAAATGAGGGGAAGGTCAAGTGGAGGGAAATAGACAGATAACCGTGCTGCAATTACTAATAAGAATAGTATTTGGCATGTAAGATGAGGCGCACATAGTAGGTCATATATGGACAGGCGGATTGATTCAACCTAATCAAATTCTGCCGGTGTGGATCCCATCGTACTGACGAAACTTAGCACCAGCAGTCAGTAAGCTCGAGGCGACGTACATTAGTCAGGAAAAGATTGAGAGACGGGTACGATCCTTCCTCTGGGGAGAGAAAAAATCCCCCTCAGTGAACAAAGAGACGGTATATGCCCCCGTGGAGATGGGGGGCCGTGACCTCCTAGATGTAGTCGTCAAGAACGAGGCGATCACTATAACATAGCTGAAATCCTACCTAAAATTCGGCCCTGACCGCCCACTCTGGGGCTTTGTTGCCGATGAACTACAAGCACTCAATATCCTCGCAAAATACGACACAGCCGTCGACAAAGACCTCCGCCTTAGCGTGTTCTTACAATCATAGAACAGCAAAAGGGCGGACCTTCCCAAGGACCTCAACGATCTCATGAAAACCGCTCTCGAAAGGGACGTCAAGATGGAGGGACTTGCCTTTACAAGGGAGACAATGCGAGAACTCCCTATATGGTACCACTTTAAATCCACGGCAAACAGAGGAACCTTTAACCGAGGACAGGAAACCATATGCCTGAAAACCTGCCACAAGGTAATTACCGTGGGAGATACCGAAACCCTAGCGCGGAAACTGGACACACCAGGGCACAGGAGTAGACGAGACTGGGGATGCACGGCGTGTGTGCAGACAAGGATAGACTGCGACACTTGCACATCTCCACACAAATGCTACCTGAGGGCGAGGTTCTCACTGAACACCCTCCAGAACAAGTGGAACCCGCTACAACCGCAGCCCGAAGACCACGAGGCGCAAGACACCCAGAGCCCCGGAGAAACCCCTTGGGCGAAAATGAGTCCCGTTTTGACCCGACTCTGACAAGCAAAGGGGGACTCACGGACACCTTCCGCATCTTCTGCGAGGGCCTTAGAGGAGGCCACTCAGCCCGGACAACTATAGGGAGGTTGAACTCGATGAGGAGGAAATTGTAGCCTACACGGATGGCTCAGCGACGAATAGCGGGAAAGAAAATGCACAAGCCGGCACGGGCGTCTACTACGGACCGGACGACTGCCGGAACAAAGCAATAAAAGTCCCCCCCGAACTCATACCCTCTAACAACGTGGGCGAAATCCTCGCTATCAAAGATGCAATTGAGTCCAACCCCTTAGACATCCCCCTCCGGATCATCAGCGATTCTAAAACCTCAATTGACGGACTCACCAAAAACCTACGGAACTGGGAGGATGAGGGCTTCAAGACGGTTAAGAATGGCCAACTGTTCCAGGCTACCGTTGCTCACCTCCGAAGACGAACAGCCCCCACGGTATTCCAGTGGGTCAAAGGCCAGAGAAGATGTGGTAGGATCCCTCAAAGTATCCGCCAACGACAGGGCGCCTGGCGACGACGGATACATGTATGAGATATGGAAGATCCTCGACTCGCGATTCCACACCTTCAAATCCCAAAACAAGCCAGCCTTTGATATAGTGGGGACCCTCCAGAAGGTATACAATGACATCGAACTTAACGGAGTTGTACAAGGCACGGGATTCGCGAAGAGCTGGATGGCCCCAATCTACAAAAAGAATGATCGAGCCGATATCGCTAACTACCGCCCGATCTCCTCCTCAACATGGACTACAAAGTCTTCACAAAGGCTCTCACTATTAAGCTGGCACGCATCGCCCCTGACCTGATCCATCCCGCACAGGCGGGCTTCGTCCTGGGCCGCCATATCTACGACCAGATATGGCTCACTAAACGTATAATTGACTTACGCGAAGCCACTGAAATCCATGGTATTATAGTTGCCCTGGACCAAGAAAAGGCCTACGACAAGATTGAACATGATTACCTCTGGCGCAGTGTTCGCCCTCAAGGCCTTCAATCGGGTTCTCAGGATCGTGAAGGGGTTCAGAAGGGTGAAGGCCTTCAGCCGAAGGGCAGCTGAAGGCCTTCATTTAATTTTCCACGCTGTCTGCCACTGCCGTTTCGACCAGTTGAATTGGATAAGTTACGCGCCATACTCCTCATCCGAGTCTATCTCTATTGCCCCATCGTCAGGGACTTCTTCCTCCATCACCTCTGCGAACGCTTCCATCAATCTCTCTTCCTCCTCCATCACCCGAGTCGACGGTTTGCGGGTACGGGGCTTCTCGGCCCCTCCGAACAAGACTGCTAGCGTCAGCGGCTTCCAAGCCGGAAGGCGATTTGGTATGCGAGGAGTACTCCCAGCCGCACCTTCGCCGTCTTCTGGTTCCGACGCCTCTGCCGCGCGCTCTGCTGCATGAGAATCACCAATCCATTTAGCTATTTGAGTCTGCCAGCCTTCGCGGCTGGAAACAAGAGCCCGACCACGTTCGCTGGATCTTCGTCGTCCTGGTCGTCAAGAAGGTCACGGTAGCACGGAACAGCTAGGAGATTTGCGGTAGATTTGTGATTTTTACGCGCCTTGCGAGGCTTATAAATCTTTCCTTTTTGATGCTCAGAACGAATCTGACCATTGACCTGAACGACGGAAGAGTTAGCGAAATCTCATGTCAAATAAATTTGTTCACCTTAGTGCGCTTGTCAATCTTTGCGAGGCTTAATCTGTTACGATGGTCCGATTGCTCGATTTTAGTCCTAGAAAATGTACGCTCCCAGCCGGCTTGATTTGCTACGATGTTGAGAATCACAATTGCAAATTCTGCCAATTCCTTGAGATGCCGGGAGCCTGTAAAGGCGTCCCAGACTGGAATAGGATTGGTGTTATGCTGTAGAAAATATGATTGAGAACATATCAAGCAGATACGACAAGGCTTACATTGGTTTCCTCCCACAATGTGGCGTCGAAATCCGCGAAATCCCCCGTCCCCGAAAGATACTGCAGGAACGCCTTCGAGACTTCCGCTTCCTTGACCTTTCTCTGCTCGGGAGTGTCGGAGTTGTCCGGACGGTCACTCATCCGGCGATATAACTATTAAAGTCGGAGATGAGGAGTGTTCTACCACACAACAGAAGCCGCACCGAGATTAATAAATTCAGGCATTTGAATTGATTCAGATTTGCATTCAGTCCGAGGCAGGACAGCTTCTCGAACGGGTTCAGAATCAACGCGGCGAGGAACGCAGGTTGGTCGCAATCGTTCCAGCGCTTCTCCAGGCGGACGAGCATGGCTTTTTTGACTTCGGGCTCCGGATGATCAGTGAAGCGCAAGAAGATGCCCGCAATCGTTAGCAGAACCTGGTCGAGCCGAGTGGAGTCCTTCTAGTTGATGTTTGTACCTAAACAAATCGGCTCGAGATCCCCGAGGACGGCCTCGAGGCCATTCCAGAATGTGGCGTCTTCGATGAGAGCGCAGAATCGTTCAGCGTCCTCCTTCAGACGCTGACCTTCTTTCGACGTCGCAGCGCCGACCTCAGCCGCGATGATGGCAGAACGATTCTGGAGCACTGCGAGCTGTAGGGCTGCTCGGAGGAGAAACAGCCTGCAGAAGGCGATGAAGTGGGTGGTCCAGCGGGTAAGATTAGCGACCAAATATGCGAGAATGACGATGCTCCCGAGGCGATCCTGGCTGATAATTTTCTGCGCTTCGTCGAATATCTTGTGGACTTTGCCATGGTTGTTGATCCACGCAATTAGCGCGGTGGCGTCCTCCGCGATCACAGCGGCCATGTCGTGGACCTTGAAATAATCACCGAGGATCAATTGAAACTACATTCCGCGTCAGCGTATATAAAAATCGACATGACTGGCAAACCTGGTGAGCCCAACACGACGGGAGGATTAACCACGGTCGTTTAATACCAAGGAGTTGGCGACCCTTCTTGCTCCCGCCATCGGCGTCGGTGGTGAAGTAAATAATGATACACCCGTACTTCACTTCAACACGGTCGATCATCCCTGCAAATTGCTCGCAAAGAGACGGGCCGTCCTTATTGAGTGCAGTTACTTCGATTAACTCAATCAAGTACGACTGTGGAAAGGATAAATAAGGGAATGGTTACGACAGATTTATCTGAAGGACGTATGTGTATGTACCTTAAATTCGACGTTCGCGCAAATGGCGTTGACGGCATTTTTCTTTTTGCACTTCCAGCTATCGGTCCTAAAGGGATGATCAGCGAGACTGAAGAGAATGAAGCAGACTGCGGACTTACAACAACCCAGCCATCTTACCCTTCAATGCCTTTAGTGTTACGGCCTCAACATCCGCCGCCGCCGCGTTGAGCAGACGTCCGCCCACAACTTTTCCCGTTGGCAGTATGGCCGGGGCGGTGGTGCGGAACATGCTGATGAGCACCTTCATCTTGTGTTCTTCAAAGGCTTCCAGAGGGAGTCCACCAGAGACGATGGTGCGGAGGACCTGCCGCTGGATGACATCCTTCTCGGCTGGTCCGTATGGCATGTCGTTCCGCCGGAATCCTGTTAAGCTCGGCTGATTCGGGTCCTTTTGCTGCTTCTTTTGCGGAGGCGCTGCCGCCGCCGGCGTATCAGGTTCATCCCGCTTCTTTGAGGCCGCACTGCACTGAGCCGAGGCATCTGCTTTGGCTTCCGCGGACGCATGCACACAGGCAACTTGCCCGCCGATCAGATGTGCAATCCAGGAGTCCTTCCTTCCCAGAACGGATCCCACGGTTGTGCAAGCTAAAATTAAATTGGCGTGAATCATCTTTGCGAGAGTACAGCATTGTACCATCTTTAAATCACAGCGGAAATTGACCGGTTTACGTGCGGCCGAAAATGAATCTGAAACCTATTGTTTCAGGAGCCGGGTCACGTGAACTGCCTTATATGGTAATTCACGTGACCTGATTACTGAAACAATAGGTTTCAGATTCATTTTCGGTCGCCCCGAAACCGGTCAATTTTCGCTGTGAATGACTGTCCTTGCGTCACGCACTGGTTGAACAATTCAAGTTTATCAGTGAGAAATTTGGTGAAAAATGTTTTAAATTTTTCAGAAGTTTTTTGCCGAAAAAGTAGGTGAAAAACTCAAAAGGTTTTCAGCACTTTTTTCACTCGGAAAGAAGGTGAAAAATGTGAAACAAAAGTGATGTTTTCTTTGGAAGTTTTTCAGTGAGAAATCTGGTGAAGATGTTTTAAAAATTTCAGAAGTTTTCTCGGCAAAAAAGTAGGTGAAAAACTTGAAACTTTTTCAGCACTTTTTTCACTTGGAAAGACGGTGAAAAATGTGAAACAAACTTGATGCTTTCTTTTGAAAGATTTTTACCTACTAATTCATACATATTTTTGGGCAAAACCCAAGGTGAAAAACTTGAAACTTCCTTCTTCAAAAATTTCACCACATTTTGCACTGATAAAGAGACAATTTAAGTGTGTGAAAAAGATGAAATGAAAAATGATGAAAAACTTGAAAAGCAGATTACAAGTTTCTCACCATTTTTGCCAGTGATTTATTACACAATTTTACTGGTTGAACAATTCAATTTTATCAGCGAGAAATTTGGTGAGAAATGTTCTGAATCTCTTGCAAGTTTTTTTGCCAAAAAAGTAAGTGGAAAACTTTAAAGGTTTTCAGCACTTTTTTCACTGGAAAGAAGGTAAAAAATGTGAAACAAACGTGATGTTTTCTTTGGAGGTTTTTCAGTGAAAATCTGGTGCAGATGTTTTAAAGTTTTCAGAAGTTTTCTTGCCGAAAAAGTAGGTGAAAAACTTGAAACTTTTTCAGCACTTTTGTCACTCGTAAAGAAGGTGAAAAATGTGAAACCAAATTGATGGTTTCTTTGCAAGTTTTTCAGTGAGAAATTTGATGAAGATGTTTTAGATTTTTCAGAAGTTTTCTCGCCGAAAAAGTAGGTGAAAAACTTGAACCTTTTCAGCACTTTTTTCACATGTAAAGAAGGTAAAAAATGTGAAACCAAATTGATGATTTCTTTTTAAAGATTTTCATGTACTAATTCATACATATCTGGGGGCAAAACCCGAGGTGAAAAACTTGAAACTTCCTTCTTCAAAAATTTCACCACATTTTGCACTGATAAAGAGACAATCAAACGTGTGAAAAAGATGTGATGAAAAGTGATGAAAAACTTGAAATGCAGGTTTCAAGTTTCTCAACATTTTTGCCAGTGATTTATTTTCACATTTCCAACTGATAAGTTTGTACACCGTTTGTGTGGAGAAAAATTAGGTGCAAAACTTGAATCAAGTTGGTTCAAATATGTTTCAAGTTATACAGGTGAGGTGAGGTGTTTCCAATTGTTTTTGCGGAAGTGTAGAACCCTTTCAGCTGAAGGTTTACAACTTTTTCACATGCCACCCACTACAATACTGTGAGTTTGAAATCTGTCCAGGAAACATGCCAAATGGCTGTTTCAGCGAGTATTCAATTTCCGCTCTGAGCAATTCAGGGTGGCTTTTGGATGTGGGTATAAATTTGATGGCAATTGGGCCTAGAATGCATGCCACCTAGTTGCGGACCCATGCCACCCACTAGAACATTTTGATTTTGAAATCCGTCAGGAAATATGCCGAATGGCTGTTTCAGCGAGGATTCAATTTCCGCTGCAAGCAATCCAGGGTATATGTGGGCTGTGAGGTTGATTTGGAATGCATTTGGGTGTAGGGAATCCATGCCACCTATTTGCGAATCTATTCACCCAGTGTAACACTAGATCTAGATTCAAAATCCGGTTAGAAAATGTGCGAAAATAGGTGTTCCAGCAAGTATTCAATTCCTGCTGCAAGCAATCCAGGGTAGATGTTGGCTGTGAGTGTGATTTGTGATGCATTTGTGCCTAGGGATACATGCCACCTACTGGCAGATCCATGCCACCCACTGCAACACTTCAAATTCAAATATTTACAGAAAATGTGTGAAAACAGGTGTTCCAGCGAGTATTTAATTTCTGCCGCAAGCAATCCAGGGTATATGTTGGCTGTGAGGGTGATTTCTGATGAGAATAGATCCAGGGAATGCATGCCACCTACTACAGACCCATGCCACCCACTAGACCATTCTGAATTTGGAATCCATCCAGGAAATATGCTGAATGGCTGTTTCAGTGAGTATTCAATTTCCGCTGCAAGCAAGCCAGGGTATATGGTGGCTGTGAGGTTGATTTCCAATGAAGTTAGGTTCAGGGAATCCATGCCACCTACTTACACACCCATGCCAACTGCTAGAACACTCTGAATTTGAAATGTGTTATGGCAGGTCGAGCCAGTATTCAATTTCCGCTGAGAGCAATCAGAGGTGAATTTTTTATCTGAGTGCCATCAAGAATGCATTTGAGTCAGGAAACAATCCCGCCCACTTGCAGAACCCTGCACACCTGCGTCACACTCTGAGGAAAAAATCTGTTTAAAATGCCAAAATGGCTGGTCGAGCCAGTATCCAATTTCTGCTGTGAGCAATCCAAGTTGAGTGTTATCTGGGTGCCATGGGGAATGCAGCTGAGTCCTGGGAACACATCGCGGCCACTCACGGAACCCTGCATGCCCCCGTTACGCTCTCAGGGGAAAATCCGCCCGTGAAATGGCCCAAAATAGCGGTTCGAGCCAGTATTCAATTTCGGCTGGGAGGAATCCAAGTTGGATTTTTTATCTGAGTGACATAGGAAATGCATTCGAGTTCAGGGAGCACATCCTGCCCATGTGCGGAACTCTGCCCGCCCTTGTTACGCTCTCAGGAAAAATCTGTTTAAAATGCCAAAATGGTGGTTCGAGCCAGTATCCAATTTCCACTGGGAGCAATCCGAGTTGGATTTTTATCTGAGTGTCATCAGAAATGTATTTGAGTCCAGAGAGCATATCCCGCTCACTCGCAGAACCATGCACGCCCCTGTTACGCTCTCAGGAAAAAATCCCCCAGGAAATCACTCAAAATCAGCCAGTATTCAATTTCCGCTGGGAGCAATCCAAGTTGGATTTTTTATCTGAGTGCCATCAAGAGCAAATTTGAGGCCAGAAAGCACATCCCACCCACTTGCGGAACCATGTGAGCCACTGTTCCGCTCTCAATTCAAAATCTGCTTAAACGGCCAAAATAGCTGCTCGCATGAGTATTCAATTTCTGCTGGGAGCAATCCAGCTTGGATTTTGGATGTGAGTGTCATAGTAAATCCATGTGGGTCCAGGATACACATTCAACCCACTTGCGGAACCATGCGAGCCCCTGTTCCGCTCTCAATTCAAAATCCGCTTCCGCGGCCAAAATGGCTGTTCGAGCGGGTATTCAATTTCTGCTGGAAGCAATCCAGCTTGGATTTTGGATGTGAATGTCCTAGTAAATGCATTCGAGTCCAGGCAACAGATTCCATCCACTTGCGGAACCATGTGAGCCACTGTTCCGCTCTCAATTCAAAATCTGCTTAAACGGCCAAAATGGTTGTTCGCGCGAGTATTCAATTTCTGCTGGGAGCAATCCAGCATGGATTTTGGATGTGAGTGTCATAGTAAATGCATTCGAGTCGAGGCAGCACATTTCACCCACTTGCGGAACTATGCAAGATGTCGAGGGGCTCTGAATTCAAAATCCGCCCAAGAACTGTGCCAAAATGGCTGTTTGAGCAGGTATTCAATTTCTGCTGGGAGTAATCCAATGAATGTGAGTGTCATAGACTGAATCTAAATCTGAATCTAATTTCTATTTACCCTGTGCCCAGCCTTAAGGGCTACCCGGCAGTACACTAGGTATAACCTAGTCACAGGGGAAGAATAAGTAATGCTATCGGGGGTTGTTTGGAGAGACAATTATATGTAAGAGAATGCAAGAGAATAACAGGCGAAACAAGTGGGGGAACATTGTGCAATAAGTATGCGGAGGTGATTCAGGGGAGGGATATGATGACACGGGGGTATGTGGTATGCAAATAATGTAACGAAGGCAATGAAAAGGAAGAAGATGAAACATCCATCTAAATCTACAAGTATCAGTAATACCTTTTGTGACGGGTTTGAGGAGTTGCGGTGGTTCAGCAGAGAGCAGACTGTCGGACATCGACGGCGCCCAGAAGTCCCGTGCTATACGAGGCATGTTGAAGAGGCGGGCACAGATGTTCCCATGGGGGGCAGTGGAGGAGGAAGTGAGACTGAGTTTCCCTTGCTGTGCCGCAGGCATCACATGTGTGAGTGATGTATCTCCTCACCTCTAGATCTGTCTTTGAAGAAACATAACAAGAAAAAACATCAACCACCGGTATTTTACTAATATATGTAGAAACCGCTTGCAGAGAGTAGCTATATAGGATTAACTTGCAAAAACCCTTGTTATGTGCTCATTGTTGTTTTCATTCAAAATTTTGCAACTTCGACGCCAGTTCTTATCTTCCCCTAACATGTACAAACAACCCATCGCGTCCCAAATAGGAAATTATTCTTGTTTAACACCGCCTTGTATTCAAAAGATAATGCATCATCATGTAACATAAGGGCATAGTCCTCGAATCGCAGTACTGTACCATCATTTCCGGCCCTACACAGCACCTGCACATCTTCAAAACCCAGACAGCTCTCGCTCCTTCAGAAGCTTCTCATACCGTTTACGCTCAAACTCCGTAGGCGCGCGTCAAGTCCCTGCAGCCACTTGTAGTCCATGGCATTGCATCCACATTCAGCGACGGCACGATGGGGCCGTGGGGTCACTTGTGACCACCAGTCGCGCCCCCAAGATGAGACGGAACCAAGCCAGCACGAGCTTCGAGCCAGCCGTTTTGAAGCCTTTCGCAACGGGCTGATTCATGCATACCATAGCGCAGCGTGAATAGAACGGGTTTGCGTGCTGTTTTGCTTGCTTGCATCGGCGACAGCTCCAATGAGCATGAGGGGCTCGCGGGTATCTGTGTCACCGCAGACGAGCTGCACCCATGCAAGGTCATAAAAAAGTACAAACGAAAGAGAGATGATCTCAAGGATGTCGCACGCACGCTAATCGGTATAGCAACCGTGTGATCTGTGTGCCAATCCCGCCAATCCCAACGATAGTATGTGAAGCGGAGAAGCATTGCTTGAGGCTTCAGATGTAGTGCTCCCTTGATTTTTGGGAATTCAAGACCCGCACGCATCAAGGGGGTTCAACTGTTAACTTTAACATACCGCATAAAATCAGGGGTAGCATTCACATCCAAAATCTAAGGTGGATTACTCCCAGCGGAAATTGAATACCCACTCGAACAGCCATTTTGGCACATATCCTGGGCGGATTTTGAATTCAGAGCGTGGAGGTGGCCCGCATGGATCCGCAAGTAGGCGGAATGTGTTTCATGGACTCAAATGTATTCACAATGACACTCACATCCAAAATCCACGGTGGATTGCTCCCAGCAGAAATTGAATACCCGCTGGAACAGCCATTTTTGGCAGTTTCAGTGGATTTTGAATT
>JARKIE010000717.1:0-27807 GCA_029378255.1 Mycena rosella
CTACCTAATAAACTGAGGTTAATAAGTCTCATTTTTCATTACCCTTTCGCCCAGAAAGCCGTGAAATTCACCCCAAAAGGTGTGAAACAGTAGGGTGAAAAACGTCATTTTGTACGTGAAATTTTCACCTTGTTCTGTAGTGAAATTCACTTTCGTACCGTGAAATTCACCCAGTTTAAGAGCAAATTCACCCAATAAATACGTGAAAATTGGAGTGAAATTCACTATTTCCATCGACCACAGTGTGGCGGTCCCGATGCTCATTTTTTGACCTCCGCCCCTAAAACTCGGTGTTTTCCGGTCTCCCGCGCTAAAAACAGCCACCCCCATGGGGCAGTTTTTGATGCGCGCAACTTGAACCTCCGCGCAAAAGAAACTCGACCCCGCGCAAAATAAAGTTCAATCTCATGCCAAAAAAAAAGAACGCGTTCCAGGATGCTCGACAAGTCCTGGTAGCGTATAGTCCACACCCACATCTAAATTCTAATACGTACGCCGAGCAAAAAGTAGCAGGCGGATCCCCGTTCGATCATAGAGGACCAAGGTTTTATATGTCGTCAATGGCATGTGACTTGCTATCCACAATTATCTCTCCTCCATTTAATGTTCTTTGAATCCAGGACGAGGTGGTTTTTGACTCCGTTCCTGCACCTGATTCCGAGATTCAGCTGTGACGTGTTCCCCTAGAATTTATTTCTACCCATCTGACCAAGTACTTGGATACGACGGAAAGGCCTGGGAGTCGTTGGTCTGCGCCCACAGGCAAAGAAAACAACTCTCAGTGAGATCCCCGTTCGATTCAGGTGTCCACGACAGATTTATATTTTTCGTTCTCTTCGATGTCGCCGGAGGCAAGTTGTAGGACAACGATGTATTTATTTGATTCGCTTTCTGTGGGCTTATATATTAGTGCTGTTGCTGTTTGGGAGATATCGGGGAGATATGTACAGTAACTATAAGTAGAACTGTAAAGTACTGGAAATGCCTAAGAAGGCCTACACAAGACTTGAGTCAGGTAATGGCACATCTATAAGTACATACCTCCAGAGATCAAAGTAGACGACATAAAATCAAAGTATACATTTTGAAGCCGTGGCTGGGCCTGCCAACCTCAACAGAGCTACACCGTTTCAGTGTGTCTGAGGCGGCCAACATCAAACTCAGAGTCCCCAAGAGGTGGTGATTTTGCTTCCGCCGCCGCCGCCGCCGGCATCCTTGCAGCCTCTTGGCCCTCCGATTCCGATGTCCCCGTGTCGCGCGTACCCCCCTGCGCCTTCCTATGGCTATGGCTGGGGAAAGGCGCAAACGCCAGAGGGATGCTGGGCGCATTGCCAATTCCGCCGGAGCCCGGCAGACTCAGCGTCATGTTCCCTGATTCACGCGTCAGCCCAAGCTTCGTGTTGCGGTAGACGCGGCACGCCATGGCGCTCGTCAAGGCGAGGTTCGGGATCGCGAGGAACCCGCGGTAGAGCGGACTGACGTTCACGTACACCATGACCGTCACGACGATGTTGCTCATGACTGAGATCCTGTACAACGTCAATGCTCGATCGGGACAGCGTCGGCGCGGTCAAAGCTCACATGTAATATACCTGCCCGTCCACAAAGAGAGACCTGGAGAAGGACGGAAGATACGCCCCGCTGGACACGGCCTTGAACAGCTCTTTGTGGGTGCGCACGGCGTACGTGTTCGTCACCAGACGATAGGAGATGGCAAGGAAGACGGCGGTGTCGTGGACTGTCACAACGATCGCACAGGCCCCGACGTACGGCGCAAGCTTGGAGATGAGGCAGTATTGGGTGGGCCCGATGGGGATCGCGTCCCCGCCAAATGGTATCGTCAGCGCGGTGCCCAGAACACCGAGCCACAATACACCGAATATTAAGGTCACGACGCGGCTTCGTCCGTAGACGGCGCGGACGCGGAAGAAGAAGAGGAGACAGATGGAGGAGAGCGCGACGGGGTAGAAACTGTCGATCACGCGGTAGGCAAGCCCACATCTGCCCAGAGGATACGCTAGAACTGGGTGAGGTGCTGTTCCTAGACCAAGGATAAAGCGTACTGGCGAGAAGGGTGAGTCCAAGCACGTATCCCAGGGATCCCAGCCTGTTCCCTCCAGGGTCAATCGCCGTGTCGTAGACATGAATGGGAAATGCGGCGTACCTCGCGAGGATATACGCCACGATAGGAAACCCAAACTTCGTCGTGGTGAGGAGACGGTATTCATGGCTGATGTTGTTCAAAATGTCCCAGACGGATACCTATGTTTCGTCTGGTCAAAAGGAAGAGAAAAAAAGTTCCTCATGGAGGATGTACTCACTGCAACGGCGCCTACGCAAACGTAAGTCGCGATCTGTACCTGTTTCGCCAGCGCGGGAGGAAGGAGAGTGAGACCTATCGGATCTTCAGGCGGCGGGTTGGACATTGGCAATCGGGCGGGGAAGGGCGGCGGGCACGGGCTACTTTGAAAAACTGCAAGGCGCCTTTATAGAGCCCTCGCAATTCATCAAGCTCAATATGGACCGTCGTATCCGATCATGCCATGTATGCTGTGTGTTGACAGGTCCCATCTTCAGCCTCTGGCGCAATACCCCCTCTTCAAGATATGTGCATAGCACAGATGACCGACAAGATCGATAAGAGCCCGATCGTCTATAATTAGTAGGGAGGGAGGGGGAGGGGAAGGGGAAAGGCCACCCTCGGACAGCAATCGGACACAACACGGCCTTGGTTGAAGTCCGTGGGCGTCGGGGGTGGCAGGTTGGGATGATCCGCCGACTGCGGCCGGCGACTTAACTGCCAACCAGAGTATTTAGCCCTGTGTAAGTCGGTATAGCAGGAACCATTGAAAACGCGCCGCGATGGATACTTCGCGGATGGGTAAGGATTTAGCGGAAAGCAAGCGGAAAGGCTACAATCCGTGCGATGCCCGAATGTGTGACGATTTTAACACCGGACATGTCCGAAGATCGGTTAGGGCGGGGTCGACGTAAGCCAAGGTTCTTTATTCATTGAGAGCCCCATCAGCGCGGCCAGATGCCTCATGAGCTGCCTGAGAGTTTGACGAGTTGTTTGCTGGGAGTCCAGACTCGATAATCGCGAAAGGAGTAGCGAGCAAAAGCGAGCTGATAACTAGCACCCACGATTCCCAGCCCGAGTAAGAGACTCTTCTCGGGCGGGCAGCTGATTCAGGCAGGACGCAGAGATGGTGGGCAGAAGCAGGAAAGGAGCACGTGTCGGCTAGTCGCGTCGAGATTCTCGACCAAAATAGAGCCAAACAGCGGCACGGGTTTCTGGTTGGAAAGTCGACATTAAATCGTAAGAGCAGGTTTGGTATAATTTGGGGGTAAGGAAGTTTACATGGAGAAGGGATTTAACTACCCATATGATATGAGCTGCTCGCCTTCGGATCCGTCAGAAGATCAGAGCGAACCGATATCGAATCCTGAGTCCCGCGCGATCAGCTGAAGCAAAATCTGTAGAGCCGGACAATGACTGCACGAGCAATTTCCCGGAGCATCGTGGCGGTCGCGCCTCCGCTTGCCCACGCGAGCCGCGTTTGACCCCGCAGGCCGCCCTGGATTCGTTAATGGGATTCGCCATGGATCGAAAGTCGCAACACTGTACTCAGGAAATGATGAGCGGGCACAGAGACACGGGAAGGGGCCGGGACGGACCTTTCGTATAAAGGGGAGTCTGATGCGCTGAGGGACTCCGTAGGCACGTCTTGAGATAGTCCTGGGCTATTTGAAAGATGGGAGAGTTCTAAACGGCGTTCGCAAGGCTTAGCAAGAACGGGAAAATCGTAGTGAGCACTTAAGTGCCCTTGTTTGACGTCTGACGCTTGTACCAAGCGTTGGTCTCAAAAGTCGAGGACTTTGTGAGGCGAAATGTATTCGTGGCCGACCTCGGTCTCGGATGTGGGGATTCCGACCACCGCGAATTGCGCGTTGGCCCACACTTGCACGCGCTACAACTAGATGCTTGGTCCGGGAGCGCTTGAAGGTGACTTGACGGAACGCGGAGATAACGCGACATGATGTTTATCTCATCTTATCCGATTAACCATACAGGGCATGCGCCTGAAACGGCAACGTTTCCGAGCACGTCATGACGTCAGTGACGTCACGCTTTCTTGTTTCAACACGTTCAAGTTTGCGGCCCACCGTATGCGCTTCCTGGGAATAAGCCACATCGGATCTTCGTCCACTATCGTCTCTTTTTGCCGAATTCCCCCATTCCACGTTCGAGAGGCTCACCTCCTCCGTTCGAGAGGCTCACCAATATTACTGTCGGCCCGATATGTTTTGAGAGCGAAATCGTCGTCATGGAACTGAAATTGGCTCGGGCTCCCTCAGAACTGATGTGCTTTGTCAGTGGGAAGGAGCAGCTGGCTTTCCGTTTCTGTCAAGCAATGCGCCGTCGGAGTGACCAAGATCCGACAGGACCGAAAATCGCGTAAGTCCTCCTAGTCTAGGCTCGAATCCAGCATGTCATATCGAAAGTAAAGACAGAAAAGCTTATGGGCTCTTTGGATTATATGCCAATGTCAAGGAACATCTGACGTACAAAGGTTTTTTCTATGAACGCTAACAAATACCAAGGGGCTACACCAAGTTCACCGAAGAGGGCCTCAACGACAATTACCTCCCCGTGTGGCTGCAAAATGCGGGCTACAGCACGTATTACGCGGGCAAGCTCATGAAAGGCCACGCAACTCTCAACTAAAACACGCCCTTCACAAAGGGCTTCAACGAGAGCGCGTGCATAGTAAACCGAGCTTCGGGCGTCCAATGTTCATACTGACTGGACTTGCGGTAGCTTCATTCTCGATCCTGAACAGTACGTCTATATGAACAGCATCTGGCAGACCGGTACGGGCATGCCCGAGAACTTCCCGGGCGAGCACACCCTCGACATTAACAACGAGCGAGCGTTCGCCTACCTGGATGACGCGGCCGAGAAAGACGTCCCTTTTTTCCTGACCATCGCTCCAGTCGCTCCTCATGCCCAGGTCATTGTCGACCTGGACAACCCTCAGATTGAAAACCGAAATATCAGAGCGCCAGTGCCGCAGGCCAAATGGAGCACATCCTTCCTCGACGAAAAGGTGCCGTGGACACCGAAGTTCCACCCTGACGTGGTAATTCTTCAATGTCTCGACATTGTGTGTTGATTCTTAATTTAATGCTACATAGGCGAGGTAAAGGAAAATGTTCTCGTGAATCTCGCACCGGCTGATTTGTTGTCGTGCTTAGTGGCGGCTCCTGGATCCGGGACCTCCCCCAGCTCGACGCGGACACCGTCGCCTACAACGACGCGTTCTACGTTGCGCGGCTGCAGCTCCTCGCCGGGTTCGACGAAATGGTGAGAGAGGTGATCTCCCGGCTGAATGCCTCGGGGCTTTTAGAGTCGATGTACATCGCCTACACGACCGACAACGGATTCCACATCGGGTAGCACAGGCTGCAGCCCGGAAAGTCGTGCCCCATTGAGGAGGACTACATCGTGCCGAATCGGCTGCCGATGAGCATCCGCGACCCGAACGTTCCTGCTGGGAAGGCACGTCTATCTTTCTTTCGAGGGCGAGCGGATACCGACTATCTATTCCACAGATCGTCAATACTGTCACGACCCACACCGATCTCGCGCCGACGTTCTTCGAGATGTTCAGCATCGACTTGCGCCCCCTGAGTTCGACGGCGCGCCGATCCCGGTCACGAATGCACAAAGCTCGGAGGCGAGCGAGGACCCGTCTTAGACGGAGCATATCGACATGGAGTACTGGGGCAACCCCAACGCGCAGCGTCGACCCCCCGCTGCCTGTGATGATCGTCGTATAGGCGAGCCCGGCGCTCTGAGCGCTCGCGCTGAATGCCCGCAATTAAGGCAACATTGGAAGTACGAAGCCACCTACAGGGCCGCGCGCATGATTGGGACCAACTATAATGTTTTCTACAGTCTGGTGCGACAATGGCCACGAGCTCTATGTGAGTCTGGTCGGCCTTCCTTTATTGAACTTTCGCTGAATTATTTCCCCAGGACATGAAGGTAAGCTGACCGCAGTGGTACTGCGACTGTATAGTGACATTCGATTGTTAGGCGGATCCCTATTAAATGAACAACTTGCTGGGCGCCTCGAACTCCTCGAGCGACTTCACTTCAAGCTTCGGTGTTTCCACGGTTGCTTTTTCTGCCGTTATACTTGGTTTCACGACCCTTTCGAACCCCCCGTGCTTACCTCCACCAAGAACTCTCCTGCCGGCCCGCCCGCCCCGTGGTCCACGCAGGCCTCCGTCATCCAGAATATCCCGCAGCTCGTGGCTCGCCTTGTGGCCCTCACAATGGTGCTGAAGTCCTGCAAGGCCGACGCCTGCCGCAAGCCCTGGAACGTGTTGCACCCCCAAGGGAACGTCCAGAACCTGGAAGACGCGATGGCCTGCACGTACTACGCGTTCTACGCGTCGCAGCCGAAGGTCTCGTTCTCGGAGTGCCAGCCCGGGTACATTCTCGGGTCTGAGGGCCCGCAGGGCGCTATCCCGTATTCCGGATAGAATCGCGCGTTGCAGAACAGTCGCTGTCCGCGTTTAATTGAATTTGCCTCAGTCGTACAATACCGCTGTCAATATAAATTATTGAACCTTTGTCCATATTATCGTCTTTGCAGACAGTCTTCTCAAATCTCGTGAGTTTCTCCGGTGCAATGTCGGTGTTCTTCCCAGACTCGCAATTAGTCTCCAGTGCCAACCACTGCAGTATGTACTTTTTCACCAATCTTAACACACTCCGACACCGTTCGTTGACACCGTTCGTTGAGGTTCTCTCAATTATGTAACCTAGTATTCAATTTCGGACGTGACGCTCAAAGCGACGACTAGCAAATGCAACAGGAAGCGCAGAACGGATCAAATCCACTTGAAAAAAATACAATGAGGTAGAGATTTTTTGAGGCCATATAGTCGCGGGGAGGAAAGAGGCGGGGCCCACGCTGGCAAAAATTAATACTGCATATGTTGTGGGTTTGCTAGAGGCCGTAAGCAAATTTGTATGGCTGCGGCAGATGTCTACCAAGCGACGGAACGCCTTGGGCGGTTCACAGGCGCAAAATCGGACCTGGAAGAAAATAATGGCATTTTTCTAGGTTCATAATAAACCCCACTCACGTAACGCATGGGCATTCTTGATTTGCGGTAGGTAATACTGTATTTTTTCATTCAATCCGACCAGGGGGGTGACGCGTGACCCAAATTACCAGTTCGACCATTCGACCATTCGACCACGGCCCAAATTTCGTGTGACAGAACCGGAATTTCGACCGTCGAAACGAAAATTTTCATATTTACGCGTCGGGGAGGTGACTTTGAGCACTTTTGCGGCCTGCGTGACAAAAATTGCATTCGACCAAGGCGTGGGTTACGTGTGACAAAAAACCAACATTCGCCATCGACCAGGGAGTGATTGTCTGCCAGAAGGAGCGGTAGAGCTTCCAAATAGATTTTAATGTGTTGAGTGAACCTGCAAATGAGAATTGGGTCAAATAACTCCTTGAACTCAGTCCTGAGAGGATTTAAACATCAACATCACAATGTTATAGTGCAATCAAACTCCTTCAATATCAGAGCCATGGCCGAGCTGATGCCTGTATACAAATCAGATCCGGCTTTCAAGTCCCGCACTGAAATTGAATACTCCGAAGTGTGCCGGGGGATATTTTCAGACGACAAAGGGCCGGCAGTAGGAGCATTTTTCCGTATTTGGATATATCTGAATACGCTAAGTGCGTATCGTATTATATTTATATTGTATCGTATTTATATTCACTCGTATTCGTATTTTGAGGAGAGTCTGAGAGCCATATTATATCCATATTCAACTGAATATATTCAAAATATATATATTCACCTGTATTATATTTTGGCCAGCACTACAGAGTTTGACGAGTCCAGATTCAATAATCGCGAAAAGAAAAATGAGCAAGCCGACAAGTACACGCGGAGAAATAGTTCATAGCCCGACTCGTAACAGAGTCTTCTCGGGCGGACAGCTCCGATGACGGGGCCGCAGAAGCAGGAAAGCAGCACGTGTCGCTACGCGTCGAGATTCTCGACCGAAATAGAGCCAAAGAACGCTGCGGGTTTTTAGCTGGAAAGTGGTAAACTACATTTACATGGAGAATTAAACTGTTCGAGCTCGCCCACGCTCGCCCATGGATCCGCCAGAAGATCAAATATCAAATCCTGAGTCCCGCGCGATCAGCTGCAGCAAAATCTGTAGAGCCGGACAATGACTGCACGAGCAATTTCCCATAGCCTTGCGGTGGTCATGCCTCCGCTTGCTCACACGAGCCGCCTTCGCATCGAACGATTTTCTGGGCCGGCGGCGCAGGTTCGGCCCCAAGATGTCTGGGCGCGGTGTGTAGACAGTGAGATCGGGCGTTGGATCGCGGGACAGCGTCCTATCCTCGTCCTGGCGCTGGTATTCCGCGAGGTCATTTGAAACATCCCCCTGCATCATGTCCTCCATCTGCGTCTCTTGTTTCGGTGCCCAAAACGCGCCGTCGTCCCTGGACATTTCTGGGGCGCCGAAATAGACCCCGCAGTCCGCAATCTCGGTGCTGGACTCGTTAATGTGATCCACCAGATATGGGGATGGATCGAAGGTCGCAACACTGTATTTACGAGCTGATGAGCCGGCGCAGAGACACGGAAAGGGGGCAGGGCAGACCTCTCGTACAAGGGGAATTCAGGTGCGCTAAGGGACGCCGTAGGCACGCCTTGGGATGGTGCTGGTATTGGAAAGTCGGAGAGATTTCTAAACGGCATTAGCAAGGGCGGGAAAATGACAGTGAGCACGTACCCGTGTACCAAGAGTTGGCCTTGAAAATCGAGGACTTTGGGAGGCGCAATGTATCCGTGGCCGACCTTGGTCTCGGATGTGGGGTTTACGCCCACTGCGAATTGCGCCTCACCCATCAACTTCTCGTCGAGAGCGTAGTCCCAGTACTCAGGCACGATCGTCCCAGCTTCAGAGAGATTTCTAAACGGCGTTAGTATGTAATTTCGGGAGAATCGTAGTGGGTACATACCCTTGTCCATGTCCGAGCTCGATGTCGGAAGTAAAGTTGCCAAAATCGAGGTTACCAGCCCCCGCAAATTGCTCCTCGACCTCCACTCTCATCTGCAGCATCCACGGCTCTTTGTACTCCTGAGGCACGATCGTCCCAGGTTGCTGGTTGTACTCGCTAGCGCCCATGTACACTCGTGTGGAAGGGTTAAACGACAGTGGAGGCGATTCCGAGATTCCTGATGCGCTGACCGCTGAAGTCAGTTGCGGGGGATAGAGATATATAACTCAGGAGGACCCATGCCCTTAAATACTCGCGACCATTGAAAGAACACTGCGTCGGTGTGCGCTGAACTGAAAGCATTTTACGAACTTTGCGAACACCTGAAAGAAATCCGGGACTGAAATTGATGAGATTTGCCGAGACTTCTCAAAATCCTGGATCCAGTAAGCTGATTGGACGACATTGGACAACAAAGGCGAGACCGACATGTACTCAAATTATGATGGGGTTTGCCGAGACTTCTCAAAATCCTGGACCCAGTAACCTGATTGGACGACATTAGACAACAAAGGCGAGACTGACATGCACTCAAGTTATGATGGCGCTTGCCGAGACTTCTCAAAATTCTCTGCAGAAGCGAGCGCACTCGAAATCCGGGACTGACACTTGAAGTTTTGATGCGACTGAGATTTATGTATTCTGAAAGTAAGCGAGCTTAATCGGAGACTTGACCATGGCGGCACCTATCCTACTTGAACAAACAAAGGCAGGAGTTGTCTGCGGGGAATTAGAAGTCGATTGCGGTGGTTGAAGGTGCACATCTCCCTCGAAGACATTGCGCTGAAGCCTAATGGCTCGTACATTGTATGATTTTTGAACGAAAAAAGGCGGGGATTCAAGTTGTCGGCGGCCAATTGCGGCTGTTAGAGGTGCACACCTTCCGCGAAGACATTGCGCTGCCATTGAACAGGGAAGCACCATGGCAAGTCTCCCATGGCGTTCCTCCGGCGTTTCTGTGACCCGGAACGAGAACAAAAGCGTCGTGCGAAATCTTTACAGCTGAACTGGGTTCAGCGCGGAATGTGCCAGATTCTGGCTTTGTTCAGTAGAGAACATTCGAGAACGTAATCTCGGCTCCAGATGTTAGGGTGTGCCGCCGCGTGCCGCAATCACATCGGAATGATGCGAGGCAGAGGTTTTGATGAAAAGACACGCGGAGAGACCTGGAGAGACACACCCCAAAGTGTTCCGCAATCTTTTCTCATCAAACTGTCTGCCTCGCATCATTGATGATCGTGATGTACGGTCCGGTGATCCGCCTCTGCAATGCCCGCAAGCGCAGCGAGCGGGAGTGCCCTATAACGTCAGGAACGAGACTATCGAGAACGTGTTGTCCGAAGTTTTGATAGCCGAAACAATGAAGTACAAGTTTTGACAGCCGACTCAAGACATAGTTTCGACGACGAAGTTTTGACAGCTGAAAGAGATTTCGAGCCTGGACCAGTGGAATCTGACTTGCTCAATGTATCCGACTCACAGTTGCCCTGCGACCTCATCAACAAGATCTGCGGTGTCTGAGAACTGGGGCCAGCGTCTTCAAGTTCCCGCCAGAGTCGACTGAAGATGGAAGTTCGAAACAATGCGGGGTCAAAGGATCATTGATGGTCAGAATTGGAATCGCGGTCACGTGGTAAGTCTGCTACGCATCAAGGGGGTGTCGGGTTTCGAAAAACGGATATCGGGTTGAAACGTTTTTTTCAGCCCTGCCTGGGACCCCTCCCGGATAGGGGCCTGAGGCGGAAACTCAAGGGTGGATACCGGTTATCAGACGCGGTAACTAACAGACTTTATCGAGCCAGGATAGAAACGATAAAGCGTCTATCACTTCCACGGTGCGCTTGCATGCGGCCGCAACTAGTTCGACATCGCCTTCCCCGTCGGATTGCTATCCCCGCGAAAATAAGACTCGGAGAGTCGTGTATCGCACCGAGACCTGGCTCTGACGCCAAAACAATTGGCAGAGGCCGACCACCTGCGTTTAGGAACTTTGAGAATCCACTGGCAGCGGTTCGTTGGCTGTTGCAGGCTGAAGTTCGCTTAGCGGCCGATATTTTTGGAGGACCCACCTTAAAGCCGAGACCCTTATAAACTGCGTATCTTCAATCACAAGTCAAAATCCACCCATGATACCACCTCTCGCGATTAGCAGCTCGGTATGGTCGATACTCGGCTTGGGGCTGCTGTTCTACGGCATCCGTTGGCAGCGCAACCGGTCTCGACTTCCGCTCCCGCCCGGACCCAAGAAATTGCCTCTCGTCGGAAATCTGTTTGACATGCCTTCGGACCGGCAGTGGGAAGCCTACCGGGACTGGAGTCGGGAATTCAGTGCGTCAGTCTACCGTATACCGAGCATGTCAGGTATTAATGCACCGTTAGACTCGGATATCATCCATCTGGAAGTCGCGGGGACGTCTATCGTGGTCTTGTCCTCGATGGAAGCAATTAGAGAACTTTTCGACAAGCGATCGTCATTATATTCGGATAGGTTAGTGATTTCCGTGCTGTATGTACACCTGCATGCTGAGTTTGTCTAGACCCCGGCTGCCAATGCTTGTCGAGCTGATGGGGATGACCTGGGCCATCGGTTGAGTGCCCCCTTCGCCGGGTTCATGCAGTACAACTGACGAGCCGGCAGGATTCATGCGATACGGTAAGCCAAACGATCGATGGGACCATGCTCAGATTTACATCCATAGGTGATAGTTGGTCAGTGCCACAGGCAAGGTTGCGTTTAAACTGGTTTCTGATGAAAGACCAGGCGTGCTCACCGGAAGATCTTCCATGAGGCCTTCAATGTGGGCGCAGTGAAGCAATTCCAACCGCAAGAACGCGCAGCAGCTCATGCGCTCCTTCGCCGTATGCTGCATGATCCTCGCGACACGATGGAGCATTTCAGACAGTATGTCGCAAACATCTCGGCCTCGACCTGCTTGACAAATTCCGAAATACAGCATGGCTGGAGCGCTCATTATGAACGTCACATACGGCATCGATGTGGATTCATCGGACACCAAGTATATTGAGCTGGGCGAAGAAGTTATGCAGGGGCTGGTCATTGCCAGCGTGCCTGGTCGTTTCCTGGTCGTGCGTGCGATCCTGTGCCCATTTAGGTTCAGGGCGTTAAACTTGATATCACAGGACGTCATGCCCGCCCTGAAATTCGTGCCCAGCTGGTTTCCCGGGGCGGATTTCAAGCGCAAGGCACGGAATTGGCGGAAACTCGGGCGAGAACTCGTAGAGAAGCCGTTTGCTCAGGCGAAGCGAGACATCGTGCGACGCATTTCCCTGAATGTTATTGAGGGAGCATGCTGACATTGAACGGGTTGTCGACAGGCACTGGGTACCGCGCCCCCGTCCTTCATGGCCCTGACGCTCGCCTCCATCGCCGAAGCCCGGAACAACGATAAGGAGGAACAAGAGACGGTCCTCAAATCCACGGCCGCCAACATGTTTGCGGCGGGAGCAGATACCGTCGTGTCCACTCTCGGCACTTTCATGCTGGCTTTACTAGCTAATCCCGAGGCGCAGCAGAAAGCCCAGGCGGAACTCGACTCTGTCCTTGGCACCGGCCACCTCCCGGATTTCAGGGATGAGCCGGCCTTGCCGTACGTCACTGCGCTCGTGAAGGAGGTTCTGCGGTGGAGGAACGTCACGCCGATAGGTTCGTGATAATTGCGCGCGCACCTAGGGCTCAGTACATTTTAATTATGCAGCCATCCCGCATTACCTTAATGTCGAAGATGAATACCGTGGGTATCGCATCCCAGCGGGCTCGGTCGTTATTGGCAACACCTGGTGCGTTGTTAGAGCATTCCCGTTGTATCGTCTTCTTAACTTGTCGTTCTTGATCAGGGATATCTTGCATGACCCGGTCCGTACTGCATTCCCTCCGAATACAAGCCTGTTTTAAGCTCGCACAGGAAATGTACCCCGATCCACACGCGTTCAAACCTGAGCGCTTCCTCCGCGACGGCAAGCTCAACCCGGATGTGCGGGACCCCGAGCTCGCCGCCTTTGGGTTCGGAAGGCGGTGGGTCGCTTTGCCGCCAGTGCATTACGGGACTCTGCATCTGACATTTCAATCATCCAGGATCTGCCCCGGCAGAAACCTCGCCGCGTCGTCCCTTTGGATCACGATCGCATCCATCCTCGCGACTCTCGAAATCAAGAAGGCCCGGGATGAAAACGGGAAAGAAATCGAGCCTTCGTACGCGTATTTCCCGGGGCTAATTTCGTGCGTCTGCTATTTTCCCTGCATTGAACTCATTGCTAATCACGCGCATCTCGTCTTTGAATGGCTGCAGTATGCCGCGCCCCTTCGACTGCTCTATAACCCCGCGCTCAAAACAAGCCACCGAGCTTATTCACGCTACTTCTGGGGGCGAGTAGACGCCAAGGCGATTTATCTGAGACAAGGCAAGGCAGTAACAGTAAACCCGTCGTCTCTCCCCCCCGATCCGTGACTCGAATTCTGACAGTACAACAGTCAAACTATTGTAAAACTAGATGCGCTAGAATGGCACCGACTGCGAGACGAATGATATTATCGGGGCGTCCATCCTAAAACGAACTCTAAGCGATGATGAATGGAGTGCTCGGTCAAGGAGCGCGGAGCGAAGATACCACTTCACCGTGAACTTGAACTCGAACACGAATCGGATCGAATCCACGTGACGTCGTCGCATCCTTTCTGCTAGAGGTTCTGCTTTGGTGGTGCGGGTGTCTCAGATGTGTGTGGGTGGAACTGTAGCCAACGGAATCACAACTACTATGAGCTTTCTTGCCAATGCCTGGTAGCGGATGATCTGCCCCACGTTCGATAAAACAGGGAACTCAAGCGTTGAGATTATGTGGGATGCCCATTTCATTCAGGACCAGGCCATTAAAGGGCGGTCCGGGGTTTTTTTTCTTTTTGTATCGTCATGCGGCCGTTGACGCTCTTGCTTCGACCTTCTTTCCGCTCCCTTCTAAGAGTGATGGATTTGATTCAGAATACCAGTACCTTCTCGCAACTTGCCGGTTCTTTGGGGCGTGGAAAACGTTCACTCCTCTCTAAATCGACCGCACTTCCCTGAGTGTTCGGATAGGTTGGGAAGGCCCGGTAGCGGATGGTCTGCACCCACACTCAATCAAAGATTTGTTCACTGTCTCAGTGTCTGTATCCCTGTTCGATTCGGGACCAGGCCTCTACCACGTTCCGCGGACCTTTTTCTTTTTCTTTTGCATTAGGATAGCGTGCAATCCCTTGAATTCAACCGCAGTAGCCCAACAAAGGCCTGGTAGCGGATGGTCCGCACTCACACTTAATTAAATGACTCCATTGTTCGTCGGATCCTCGTTCGATTCGGGACCAGGTCATCCATCCTCTCGGCCACGGGATTTTTTGCATTCCGGATAACCGATTCAATATCAGTTTGCCACGAGTCCTCGGATATATTAGGAAGGCTTGGTAGCGGATGCTCCGCACCTACATCCAATGGAGAAGGACACCGGCGCGACCTTTCTGTGGGACGCCCGTTCGATTCGGGACCAGGCGGTGCTGTGAGGCAACGGTTTTTGTTTTCTGCTGGTTCGGGGTGCTCGTCACCAAGGGGCTCGCAGCTGGAGCGGGTTCGGGTTTGCACGGGCGAGCATCGAGTTGGAGCAGTAAGATACGTTCATTACGTGCATCAATATATTGATGCAGCATATACATATCCAGGATTGTCGGGGACGAATGGTTTTGTAGAGGGCACAGAGTTGGCGCGACACCGAGACGTTTGGGAGACCAGCGATTTGGCAATCCAAGTGGGCAGTATTCTAGCAGTTGTGAGGAGAAAAAACCAAAACTCCATTCAAGGATACTTCTACAAAGTTCAGATAATACATACCTACCGGGATTAGAATACGAGAGTACGAGAGAGGAAAGCTACAGGGGTAATGCTACAGACAGTGGAGAATGCGAACGTTGGGGTCGTTTTCGTGATTAGGGGCGCGTGAAGAGCGCGGGATTCAAGAAAGGAAGAGGCATGCGTCCGAGAACGTAAGAAGATGGTTCGAGAGCGCAAAGCTTAGGAGCGCGTGAAGCGGACGACGTGCGCGGAGCCGAGCATGACGCCGCCGGTCATGACGCGGGTGACGCCGCCTTGGTAGAGGTACGCCGTCGCCGTCTTGTTGGCGGGGTTGGGCGTCGGCGCACGGGAGGCGGGCTTCGGGGCGGGCTTCGTGGTTTTGGCTTTCGGCTGAGGGGTGCGATATGGGAGCACCTGCGGCGCGCAGAGCACGGCGGGGAGCGCGACAAATGCGGCCTTGGAGGGCGAGGCGGGCGGCGAGCTCGCAGCAGAGGTGTGCGACTCGGCGGAGTAGGCACTGAACTTGGACGAGGTGGTCGAGCAGTCTGAACCCGAGTCCGAGTCCGAGTCCGCGTCCGAGTCGGCAGTGGATGATAGGAGGGAAGGGATGCGGATCGCCTGCCGGCGTATGCTACGCACGCGCGCGGAGAGGAGCGCACCGCGCAGGCGCGCGCCGGTCGACTCGTGCAGGAGGGGCGCAACGGCCTTGATTTTCACTTGGGAGATGCGCACGACGCTTCCCTGCGTGTCCTCGCTCCACACGTCCTGCACGGCGGCGTCGCCGACGCGCACCTTGAGGTAGCCCGGGCCGTAGAACAGGAGACCGGTACATCTTGCCCGCCGGCGAGAGCGGTGGCCCACGCGGCCCAGGGGATGCCCGCGCCGATCGAGGCGGCGAAAATGGGAGCGGGGGGCGTGGAGGCAGCATTGAGAGTGAAGGTCGCACTGGGGCTGGATGCGAGGGAGGCAGTGAGGATGAGCTGCGCAGAGGTGACGGACGCCGGGGGGAACGCGGCAAGCAGAGGCCGGGTGAGGAAAGAGATGACGTGGGGCACAGCTGAAGTGGACATTGTAACGTGGATGAATGAAATCTGGTACAATAATCAGTCGAGTTCGAAGAGAGCCGGAAAAAAACATACCAAGCGTGAGGGTCGTTTATAAAAGAGGCTTCGAGCCGACGAAAATAAAAGGGTAAAAAAATGAAGGCTGCGTGAAAAAAATAAGCGGAAATTCGAGGCGGGCGGGGGAGGACATACCAAATGTGCGGTTCCTTGAAGAAGTGCGATGAAGAAGGGACAGATGTTTGCAGAGAGTATCCGAGATAACAGAGAGAACGTGGAGCAGACGTAAGAGGCTGAGTAGCGCAGTTGGTAGACCGGGAGTCTTAATGTAAGAAAGCAACAGCGCCCGGTATTTATACCCACCGCCTCATGCCAGCCAACAATGCGCGGGTATTCGAAGCGACTCTGCCGTCCATTCTTCCGCTTTGGCGGCGACAATGAGCTGTTTGGCCCGATTTGGACATAGCAGCACAACACGACCAAACATCATTCTATTGTCCTCCCAATACGGGTTGCCTTGTACTTACTCCCGTCGGCTCTTTGTTTTTGTCTTCTCTGATGCTGAAACCTGGCGACCGCCCCAAATTCTGATCCTCCGGACGGCGGACGTCGTGGGTCCAGCCGCCTGACCTTGTCCGCCGGCATCTGCCGGCGTCGCAATTCCGCTCGCACCGTGTAACGTGGCAACCTTCTCTCTGTTTTCCTTGTTTTCTCATCCGTTCCTATCAATCTGTTGGCTGCGCGCTGTGCGCTGTGCGCTGGGCTTGCTGCATTCCTCAATTGTGACGCGCAAATCAATCTCGCCTTCAATCTTGTAATTTTTTGTAGAACCCGACGTCCGAATCTCTGGATAATAATCCCGCTCCGACTCCGATATGACTCATTGCAAGCTATGTCAGCTCCACGTAGCATCGTATGCATTGTTTTTTGCTCTTAGGTTATGCGCCGCCTTCGAATTCCACCCCGCGTATCACTTCTCTGCCCTTAAGCTTCTAACCCGGTCGCTGCGCGATTTTGGCCGCCTCCTTCATCTCCGCTGCAAAATGTTGCAGCCGCCGCATGCAGCATTACCGCCCTTGTTTTCTTGCATTGATCTTCGCTCTTGTCTATCTTCGCGAACATCAATTCACCCCCATTCAAATGGTATCGCTTTGACGTACGACCGCTTCTGTCGTTCTCGTCCTATGAGTCCGTGGTGTTCCTCAGCCTTTCTAAGTCCGTCTATCTCCCTACCACCCCTACACATCTAAGTATCTACCTTCATCCCCGATCCCGTTCCGTGCAGACGCGACTGCCAAATCACACTGCGTCACATATCGAGCCGCTCATGAGTCCATGACCACATGCGACGAGGTCTTGGACCCCGTTCTGTTTTTTTTTGTTCCGTTCCGCTCGCCCGATTCCATTCTATGTGGCAGCGGTGTTACTACAAACTCCACTCATTAACGTCCCAGGGTACTCGACAAGGCATGGTAGCCCATGGTCCGCACCTACATTCAATGCCGCGTGGGCATGGTACACGCTGCCACCGGGATCCCCGTGTGATCGGGAACCAGGTCATTCCCATCCCATTCCATCTCTTCTATTGTGTTCTTCTCCTCTATTCATGTGCGTATAACGAAGTCACATACCCCCTCGACAGGACGAGCTGAACTTTGAGACATTTCGCTGCTTGCATTTATTTCAAACTCAGGTGCGGCACGTTCGCCTTGTTTATTTCTCGCAGTTGACCTAGTATTAGGATGGGTTGGGAAGGCCTGGTAGCAGATGGTCTGCACCTACATCCAACGTTTCGGCCTCCACGATGCACGATGGGATCCCCGTTCGATTCGGGACCAGGCCATGATGTGTGCTGACTCTTTTTTTTCGGTTTCATTGCATTACGGCCCGACTCTGTCTCTGTCGTTCTCCTCATGTACGTATACCGTCGAATCAGGGACGGATTGAGCTCTCGCTGTATACGTAGATTGGGTTTAGATCCAGGCGCGTCCCGTTCACCTTTATTTCTGTCGCAGTTCACCTAGTGTTAGGATGGTTGGGGAAGGCCTGGTAGCAGATGGTCTGCACCTACATCCAATATCATCATAAAGCGGTACCCAGTGGGACCCCCGTTCGATCCGGGGCCAGGCCATTATCGAAAGGAAGGGTGTTTTTGCCCCCATCCATCTCTTTCCATGACCAGATACTGCCCCGCTGCGCAGCACAGCGGCGTGTATTTTCCTCTGCAAATCTGTGGTTGAGCTTCGACTCCGGATCCGGACTATTCCGGTGCGCAATGCTCCTGCGCTCTATGTGACCAAGGATTCAGACAGCTGTACGGAAGGCCTGGTGGCGGATGGCCCGCACCCTCCTGTGCGTTTGACGCATGTGGCGTTCACATGCGTCGGCCTTGCCTCCGGTGTGGCTCCGTCCACCCTCGTGTTGTTTCGGTACGAATCTCAGAGTATTTCTTGTGGAACGGGTTTCGGATATCTTGCTTGGGTACGCCCAGGGCCTGGCAGGACTCTTCATCTGCATCGCCATTTCCAGCTCAAACGATACGTATCCACTACATAGCACGCTGAGGTACGCATGCGACTGGGTTCTTCTTGGTGTCTAAATGGCCATGGAGCCGTCGAAATCCCCCTCTTTCGTGGGCTGTATCATGTCTTTCGACCAAGGGACGAGGCTTTCCATTCCGAAATTATTTTCCGCTTGGGATTATAAGCGCCCAAATTAGCGCCCGGCTCAAATCATCCCAAGCGCGCGTAAATTCAGTGCCATCACAGTCACTCTTGAGCACTTTCGTCGCCTCAAACCGGCGGCTGCACACATCCAGCGTTGATCCAGCGTGCTCACCGCTGATTCCAACGGACCTGACTTCCATCTCGGCCTTATGACCGTGTCTGTACTCTGACTCCGCCCGACTCCGAATTCCGGAGCATGTACATAGAACGGTCCTCTCTTTATCACCCATCGCGCCAGAATGCAAGACGTTGAATATATCCCAAACGCGCGGCCCAAGCGCATCCTCATTATCGGTGGTGGAGCCTCTGGGCTTGTGACGCTGCGCAATCTACGCGAACGAGGGAACTTTGACGAAGTGCAGCTAGTCGAGCGCCGGGATGACGTTGGAGGAGTATGGTGAGTTTCTCCTTACTCAGATACTGCGCTGGGAAGATGACCACCCTTCAGGTACCTCGACGATGAAACCGGGAAAGCCCCGCGCTGGCCTTCTCCCGCGTACCCGGGGCTCATCGGGAACGTCCTCCCCGAGTTCCTGTCCTTCTCCGCCTTTCCCCCATTCCCCGAGCCCCCGTCGACTGCAACAGGCCAGCCCTTCCCATCCCTCGCCGAGACGCACGCATATCTCCGTGCGTTCGCATCCCCGCACCTTTCTTCCGGCGCGATCCGCCTAAACACGGAAGTGCAGGCGGTGGAGGAGCTGCCTGCGCGCGCGGGGTGGCGCGTCCGCATGCGGCGATACGGGGCTGCCGAGCCGGAGGCGCTCGAGGAGACGTGGGACGCGGTGGTCATCGCGGTCGCCTGCTACGACCACCCCGTCTTCCCCCTCACCCCCGGCCTCGCGCGCCTCCGCGAGCTTGGGCGGGCACACCACGCGCAGGGCTGGCGCGGCCCCGCGGGCTACGAGCGCAAGGTCCGTCCTCGCGCCATTCGCGCGCCATCTTAGCTCACTCTCGTGCCGCAGCGCGTGCTCGTCATCGGCAACGCCAACTCGAGGAACGACATCGCCGCGCAGCTCGCGCCCGTCGCCGGCGCCGTGTACCAGAGCGTCCGGCGCCCCAACTTCCCCGGGTTCCCGAGCCTGCCGGACGCGCGCGTCGCGCGCGTCGCCCCCGTCGCCGAGTACACCGTGGACACGAGCGCACACACGATCGACGCGCGCCTCGCCGACGGGCGCACGCTCCACGGCCTCGACGCCGTGCTCTTCGGCACGGGGTACCACCCCTTCCCGGACTTCGTGCGTGTGCTGGCGGGCGGCCGCGACGCGCCGACGCTCGAGCCCCTCGTATCACACGACACCGCCCCGCCCCGCGTCCCGCACCTGCACCGCTACACGCTCTACGCGCGCAACCCCGCGCTCGCGTTTATTGGCACCGCGTTCGCGAGCTACACGCCGTTCCCGCTCGCGGACGTGTGCAGCGCGTGGCTCGCGCTCGCGTGGGCGGGGGAAATCGCGTACCCGACGACGCTGCCCCGTCTCCTGGAGTTCGAGGCGGAGCGGCTCGCGGCGGTCGAGGCTGCCCGCAGGGAGATGGAGGTGGCGGCGGCGGGTGCAGGCGAGCCGGGCACGGACGAAGGCACAGGCCAAGGCAAGACGGAGGCGTCGGCGCTGGTGGCGTACGGCGTGCTTGGGCCTTTCGAGGAGGCGTACGCGAGCGCGCTGCGCGCAGACGTGGTACAGGCGCGCCCAGAGCTGGACGCGGTGCTGCCGGTGTGGAGCGCGGAGCGGAAGGCGGCGAGGGAGGCGATGTTTGGGGCGAAGCGCGCGGCGCTGGAGTTGGCGAGGGAGCGGGAGGGGGGCAGGGAGTGAGATGGTCTTTGGATCGTGGGGACCGTCGCGAATCGCGATTTCGTCGCGACGTGGGATGATAATCGTCTGCGCGCAGAGCTGGATTCGAGCGGGAACATCTTTCCTTCCACGCTGATCCTCTCGACTACGGACTAGGATTTCGCATTCACATATGGAGCAATTTCGCACTTTCCGCACTATATTTACACTAGCGCACGTACATTTCGATACCTCCTGGGCCCCGGCGTTCCTCAGCAACAGCGCGACCGACCGTGTAATGCCACCTACCTACCTACCTACCTCGTTCAGCGACGACTCTCGTACATATATCGTTCGATCTAATTTGTCTCACGAGCATGCTGTCCAATTGCTCCTCAAGTCCGATGCTTCAAAAGGTACTGCTTACACAAACCTGCAATTCGCCTCTAATTCAAACCGCACCTCAGTGGGTTTTACTGGAATGCCCGTTTGATTCGGCAGCACGCCATTCGATGTGGAGCTGGACCTGTTTTTTTTTCGTTTCCTATTATGCTCTGTCGTTCAGCGTTCCCCTGTTTGTCCCCTCCATTTCATGATACCTATATCCCCTCGATTCCAGGCCGAGCTGAACTTCTATCTCTCAGGACGCGCTGAAGGTTGAAATTTTCGCTACTTAGATTCGGTCAAGCTTTGGATTCACTGGCAGGGACGCCACAATGACCTTTCTACTTCTGCACTCCTTTTGGGAAACCGCTTCTCGAGACGTTTGACGCCCTGTACCGGTACAAGCCGGATATATTGCACTTGTTTCGCAGCTCACGCTCTCAGACGCGCCGTCAGCGTATCAACACATGTGGGTACACGGAAGAAGAACACGTGTCGAGAATAGACTATGGAGGGGACTCTCCGCCAGAGTAACCCAATCTGGTGGGGTGGGGTCGCTGGCGCCTCCCCCCTTGCCGGTGGATTCTTCCCTTTTGCGCTGGCCTTCGCGGCAACCTCCTTGCTCACGTCGGCCTTGCTCGGTTGCGCGAGTTTCCGCCACCGCGCAAGCTTCTCCATGTCAAGGCCAGGGCCAGCTTTTCTTTGACGAGCTTCTTCAACTCGTCCTGGTCCTCGCGAAGTCGGATAAGGAAGTCGCGAATCGGAAGGCCTCCAACGGGTTCGAGATGTCCACCGTGCAAACATTGCGTTCCATGATATATATCTCCTACTCTCTTTAGCGTACGCCATTGACAGAACAACATCCGACTCACTGGCAGGTCCTCCGATTCTTTGGGTTTCGATTTCCATGCCATGAGGATCGCTCTGCGATCGCCCAAGGTTACTAGCCCGTAGAAGGGGCGGTCTACGATGCCCAGAGCGGCGTAAAAGGACACTATAGATATCAGATGGAATCGCCCCTCGTCCAACGCCTTGCTCTCTGAATCGGAGCGTTTTTTGTATTCGGCGATCGCAGGAGATCGCCTTTGAACGAGGTCAATTCTAGAGGGGGGAGGCCGTTGTGTGGAACAGGCGGTGGTTCGGGGGTGGCAGCGGCGAAGGGATTTTCCAGCCGCTTATCGTTAATTCTGGGTATGAGTAGAGGGACGTCTTGCTCGGAGCCAGGGGTGCGTTCTTGACCTTTTCCGGATGGGATCCTGGCGCCTTTCACAGAGTCTCCGCGGGTCACGGAGCCTTGGTCGGACGCAGCGTCTTTATCTGACGTGGAACCGGGCGATGAAATATCCCCGTACCGGATTATTCCGATGTCGGCGAGGTACGGTTTTTCCGAAATTCACATAAAGAGAATGCCATCGCACTTGCCATCCGGGGGTTCCGAATCGGATCGCACTGTCACCAGCTTCTTCAACGCGCCAGGATCCTTGAGGTACGACTGCCTGAAAATGCCTTGCATAGCGTTTGCCTGGTTGACCGCAGATTGCGCCAAGTTATAGGCAGAGTCGTCCAGCCGGCCTGCCGACTGCAGGGCCGCTTGGCAAAGCGCGCTCGCATTACTGTAACGAAGCCATAGGGCATCGACAATCTTCTGCTTCGAATCGGGGTCCTCAGCGAGAACGAGGTTGTCGGCGAGGTCGTTCCGCGGGTAATGTATGCTCTGCTCCAGCCTAGACGGAGGGGTTTCAGCGAATCGACAGCTGCGACCGCAAAATCTTACATGACGTAGGGCGATATGATTTCTGTGTCATGAGAATAGAAGTGGTGCAAAAGTGCGTCCCAGTCGTGACGACTCTCAGCCTCGTAAACGGGAACATTGTGGTGTTTTGCCCGCATGGTGTAAGCACCAGTCGCCGCGGATAACAGACCCGATAGACGCCCAAACAGCGTACACTGCTCTGAAGGGGAAAGAATGGAAGGGGGATTTGCGGCTTTTAGTCCTGCGATGAGCTCGGCCCTCTCCGCCGATAGAACTGCATCGACGGCAGGAAGCGTCACCTGTCGTTTGTGAGCACTAACGCGTCTGAACCGGATACCACGGACCTCATCCGCCGGTCGGCGTAAGGCACACATGGTGTCGTACAACTTAATCTTTTCGTTTATGTCTTTTTGCTCCGGCGACAGACCGGCACCCAGAAACGGGATGCGTGCGATTGTCTGCACGGACCGGTCAAACATCCATGTGAGAAGCTGACCATCGGGCTTGGCCAAATCCCAATGGTCCGTCCTGCATAGCTGGAACAAAGATGAGGCCCAGGGGAAATGATTGTCGGAGAACGACTCACGAGGAACTGGATTTGCACTTTCTAGAGCTTCGTGAGGCGCCGCAAGGTCAGGAGAGATAGCAGGACGCACATTCCTGACTGTGCTTCAGACACAGCTGCGGATTGTTCGGTTGTTGCGGAATATCTAGAATCTTGGGGTTCCTTAGGTTTCCTGTCTGCCATTTCAGCGGAGGAAGAGACGGGAGGGGCGGACAAGGGAGAAGACGGCCTGGTAAAATAGTCCGTCAGAGGTCACATTGGAACAAAAGCGAAGCCACATTTCGACATGTCTTAACCACTGCACAACGCGGTGGCGCCAATCTCCGGATTCGCGAGAGGGAAAAATGGTATCCGACCGCCAATCAAGGCCATTGTTCTCAAAGCCGCATTTTAAGCGCTCCGTTGCGCGCTCCAGGATGGACGCGAAATGGGGCGATAGATTCAAGATGGACTGCGCCAGTGAGATAGCCGAAGCAGTATCCGTCAGATCGAAAACTCCGTTCGACGCGATATAAACGGTGGACTGGAAAGTAAGGTAAGATGGCAGTGAATGTTTCCAAATAGAACCAGACCGTGGCGGGATCGACCCAGGAAAGAACATGTGTCATCGCGGCGCCTGAAAGAAGAAAGCCAACGGCGGGATCTGGAATCCCCCATACACGTCGCTGACAGGCGACGCTGGCCATGAGGTCGACAATGTTTTCCTGGTCGGCAACGCACAAGAATGGAAGCGTAGCGTAAGCGTGTATCCCGCGACCGGGGAGAATATGAGCGCCGAGAGGACCATTGAAGAAAAGAGAAGGATTGCTTCCAGCGTCAGGATAAGCGATTGCCGTCGAACCCTAGGCCTCTGATGATGGGAGTGCCGGGTCATCGCCTTCCAGAACATGGCATGCCAGCATTGTCACAACCCCATCGAAGTCATCAGAGTCCGGTGTCTTGGTGCGTGGACGTACGAATGGCGCTTCAGGGCTGATAAGGATGGGGGATCAACAACGCGCGACATAAGAAATGATATTCAAGTACATTATCATGGCCTCCTGTGCGCAGATGCGAGCTAGTATGCGCAACAAAGGGAGCACAAACGGGACAGTGGAGCGTGACAGCCCGTAGTGCGCCACCAGCGATTGTATATCCGTGACGGCAGAGACGACCAGATTGAAAACATCGCGCGGTTCCTTGATGGGTGGCAGAAAGTGGGGTCCAGTGGCACACCAGGGGGGCAGATGGAGACCCAGAGTACGGTAGATACTGGGTATAGCAGATGGCAACCGCGAGAAATCCTCGGTACAACCAGCGGAGAGAATGTGAACAGTGGACCTGGTCATGGTGAGAAGAGGCAGTCTAATGATGTATTACATAACAACAATTGATTGGCAGAACCCATCGATCAGCATCTCCACGTGCGTCTCTGTGTTGTACAATGTCTCTGTGCGCAGGCGTCCCTTCGCTCCGAAGACAACCCCAAAGCATGTCTCTTTTGCGCTACAGACACATAAAGACACGTCACTCCACCCCTACGTCAAACCGTTTCCACCCTGCACGCTGAAATAATAAGCTAAGCTTGCATCGAGGACGTCCGGCCTTTCTCAGCAGCGGCTCCGAGTCCCGACATCGAACCCGCATATCCCACCTTCCTCCGCGCCGGCATCTAACCTAATCTCGAGAGGCGTCAACTCCCCCGCCATCGTATGGGAGACGTCCATCGCGGAGCCGTCCATACACTCCACCGCCGCATCGCACTCCACTCGGTGCGCGCGGGCGCGCCGTACCCCTGCAAAGCGAGGAGGGTCGCCAGGCCGCGAGCGTTGTCGTTGGCTTGAATAGCATCGGTGTGTGGATTCTGCCTTTTCTTGGTTATTTCATGCTCACTCGCACCGCACCCAGCGCCCGCAACGCTCGCGCCCGGACGGCCGTGTCGTCCGCGCCCCGATTCCCCCGCGCGGTTATTCGGTCCGTAAGCCTCTCAAAATCCGCTCTCGCGTCAACTCGGCGAGCACGCGGCTCGTCCTATGCTCGAGCTTTTGTCCGCGCATCACCGCCTCCCCTGTAGTCGCGTGTAGCTGTAGAGGTGTGATACGCAGCATGCTGTAGCCAACCGGGGTATCCATATATCAATGTATTTAGTACTCTGTAGCACACTGTAGACCAGCATAGGTCGCATTTTCCAGGCCGCGATGCAGAATTGTTGACGAGAGGCGTTGCCTTTCCTGGACGTTGGCGTTCAGCGCTATATTCGGACGCTTATTATTTCATTTCATTTGATCATTTCACTTACGATCAGGTCCGCAGCGTATAAATGGCGCGGCCCTCAGTCTTACCACAACCTGTGTGCGACTGAGGGTACGTCTTTCCTTACTACTTACCTCTTATTTATACTTAAGCTTACCTGTAGACATTTACTCATTATCGTATTCTCTAGAAGAATAAAAGAATTGAATAAATTGGATATATATTTTAGTGTACTACAAAACTACTCAGTCAACGTGCTATCGTCTACATTCATCGCCATCAACTCGACCAAATGTCGACTGCAGCTCGCCAAGTACGTACTCGGATAGGTAGAAAAGGCCTGGTAGCGAAGGGCGCGCACTCACGCTCATTAAGAACCCTCCTATTTCGTAGTGGGAACCCCGCTTGATTTCGGACTAGGCCAGCGTCGATGTGTAAGTATATTTTTCTACGGGTGTTTGACGGGTGTTGAGTCATGATCAGCTGTTGCCTTTCACTCCCGGCACTGTATCTCTTTATCGGTCAACTTGCTTCAGAAGCTATAGCTCAGTGGTAGAGCGTACGATTGCAACTTTGAGCCTAATATCGTAATGTCCCGTGTTCGAACCACGGTAGTTTCTAATTTTTGACTTTTTTCCCTGCGTTTTTCTCTTAGGCGACCAGACGCCGTTGGCAAGTGAATGGTGATTTACGCCGCATTTATCACGTACTACCAAAGCAAGAGGATCGCCCGTCACATATTTTGAGCTGCGCCGATTCTGTGCTTGCAGTTGATGGTTCGAGCATCTGATTGGCCACGTATCCTTACAACACGCGAGATACGAGCGAAAATTGTTGTAGCATCTGTTTATAAGAGACTAAGATATCCTAGTCTCTCGTATAGAGACGCTTCAACAATATGAGCTCGTAAGTACTTCGCTTGCACGTATCTATAGAACAGCAGGAACGTGTTCGATAGTTGCGGAGGAAATGAACACACGAAATGTTCAAGATTACACCGTTGACTCTGACCATTGTGCGAATAAGAGGACTGAATTTCATGTCAGATTCTAAGCCTGAAGGTGACGTCGCATCAGTGTAGAGTTGATGCGGAGGCCAAAGACCTATCGGAGATCCAAACTCCGTTGATGTTGGGACTTGACCTTTGCACAGAAACAAGAAAAGACGCTGAGCTCCGACCGCTAGATATAAATTCTCTTCCTATACCAAAGTATAAACAAAATATAATCACATCCCGCATACGCATCTTCATTGTTCTCCTCAAAATGATGCTGGGGCGGCGGAGCTGCATGTTGCCCCCTGGCCTGCCGGTGCGATTCCGGCGGGTATCCCTGGGCCTGATGCATGGTCGGCGAATCGAACTCGTAGTACTTCTGGTGCGGACTAAAGTAGTCGGCGCTGTACTGCGGGGCATCGGTATAAGCGGGAGCGCCGTTGGCGAAGCCGCTGAAGCGCGGGGTGTTCGGGGTATAAACCGACGGGGGCGGGTGCATGAAGGGGTATTGCTGGTACGCGGCCATGGACGCGTGTGTGTATTCCACCGGCATGGAGCGGACGCTCCCGCCGCCGCCGAATCCCGCCGCGCGGGGCGGGTGTGGGGCCTCCAGCATAACCCCGGAGCGGCGGAACCCTTGAGAGTCGAAGTTGATCGACTCCCGCCCCTTGAGGCGGCTGCGTCGGTGCCAGCGGCGCTGGATATGATTATGAATTACTTAGCACAGCAAATTTCGAGCAGGGCTCACCAAGAAGAACGCGATGAGGAGAGCGGTGATTGCAACACCAGCCAGACTGCCGACGATCCCGGCGGCGAGGGCCGTGACGCTGGTGGTCGAAGCCGGAGATGGCGCGATCGATGTGGAGGCATGGGCGGAGGTGGATGCAGCGGCGGTCTTCACGGTTACCGTCTTGGGTTGGGCGGTGCTGCTCGCGCTCGTGGTCGTGCTCAAGGAAGTCTGAGATCCGATCTGAGCTTTCGCGCCGCTGAAGATCTAAATCCGTCTTGTACTCACCAAAGAGATGGCCGTGGTACTTGTGGCGCTGGTGGTAGACTGAATTAAGTCTCAGCTCAGTCTATAATAAATCAAGGTGTGTCTGCATACGCACAAGGGATGATCTCGAACTTGAGGTGTCGAAAGAATAATAGGGGACGTGGGTGGAACGACAACTGCGGTAGTCGACACAGCAACTTTCGTGGTCGCTGGGGGCTTCACCGTCGTAGGCACAACACGAGTAACGGTCTTCGCAGTTGTCGGGACCGCAACCGGGCTGGTCGTCTTGGGAATCGGAGCGACCACCTCTAATCCGAAGAGTCAGCGGTTGAATCATCGTGGAGTGCTGAGGGCGTACTGCTCGCAGGCGGGG
>JARKIE010000718.1:0-27792 GCA_029378255.1 Mycena rosella
CCTGGCAGAGGCACGTTACTCAGACTATAACTCAGCTCTCAGGCATTATGCATGAGGAATAAATATGAAACACGAAGCGATTCTACGTCGAGTCCAAGGTGAATTCATCTGAGTCTCGACTAAACACTCATATCCAGCATAGCCGGTATCTACTTGCTGATCTTATCTTCTACATCGACAGAAAAAATAAAGCTCTGGACATCCATCCCGAACTCCTCCCTTACTCCTGTAATAATCTTCTGGAATTCGGGGTCACCCGCAAGCTAAATTAACGATTTCAGAAGTGAAGTCGAAGTTATACGAGAGCGCACCTCCAACATCTTCTCGTCAGTCTGCGAACGAATGAGGATTCAGCGTATCCAGTAGCGGTAGTTCCTATCTCAAATTCACTCGTTACTATCACCATGCCCGGAGGCGCAGGGACTGAAAGCCCCTCGTGGTGCTCATCGAGCGCTTGGGTCGGAAACATCTGCATCCGGTTGAAACTGAGTTACGTTCAATTCCACGATGAAGCTCTCCACTTACCAACTCATATTTCAGCAGGTAGACATTATTGTGGTAACTGGAGGTTCTGAAGAGGTAAGGTCTGAGGTGTCTGAATCGCAGGAGGGAGTGGGTATAAGTACCTGTCGCCCGTTTTGACCGGGACGCTTATGTACCAGTTGAAATGCGGACTAGCCAGTATCGGAGGTTAGCCTGCATCCTGGGTTGTCCTTGCGATGGCAGACTGTCGGAATCGCAGTTGGAACGGTAAACTTGGGGCGATGGACAAGAGGTGAGAATGATGAATTGCCTGCGGAAAGTCTAGTTTAGCCTAGTCGGTTTTCGTTCAGGGATTCCACGGATCTACGATGCTCTGCATACGAGGTCGGGGAAGGAACAGGTGCATGCAAGGTGGAGCCGATCGTGGGTGCCCCGGATGCGAGGAGCAGAGCAACAAACGGAGCCCAATGAGGATAGCCGCGGCGGAGAATGCATGCGGAGGCGAACAGAACTGGGTTGAAACGAAAGGAAAATTGATATGCGTTCAGAAGGAACGGAAGGAATGGAAGCTGAGTTCGGGAAGCGATAGGGGCCACCGACGCACGATATATATGAAAACTGGCAGAATCATCGTACGTGGAAGAGACTCCGCGTACGCATCTCCTGATCGTCTCCAATCATGTCAAGTATCCCCCCACTCCAGGCATTCTCTCTCGGTGCCGACTTTGCGTATCTGTCTGAACGCGGCCTCCCCATTACATCAGACGGAGAATATGACTACGAGAACCAGGCAGCCGCTAACAGGAGCCCTCAAGGTCATTCCGCGGTGACAAATTTAATAGAAACGGTGCGTGCTATCTCTTCTGCCATCTCTCTTCCCTCAACCACACTTTAGATCGAAGTTATCAAACCGAAAGGAAAAGTTACACCAGACCTGAGTGTCGTAGTACGCTCATTGTTCGGTATATGTAATTGTATCTTCTGATTTTGGGGACGTAGGGAGCGCTCCTCGCACGGCCTTCCATCCGGATGCTGTGGACGATCGCAAAGGAGCGGTACGCTACCTGTGATTTGGGCTTTGTTCCGGCTGACTGAGCAGTGTCGTAGTTTATGGACGGAATCACTCTGTTGTCGCATCTGCCGCCTTCCTCTTCCGCCGCCAAAGACCTGTCCAATGCGGCCATTACATTGCTCTACGAAACTATCCCCCACGTACGGCCCTGTACTCCCATGTATGTGATTTATCTCACACCCATCAGCCGCCGGCGGCGTCACTTGGAGCGATGCACGCCTTTAGACAGGCGGACGGTGGGGGTAATAACTTGCAGGATCCGGATCGTGGGAGGGCTGGGACACCCTACGCGCGGAAGTGTGCAAGGAAGAAACGTGATTTCCCCAACATCGTTGCCGGATCCAGGGCTAATATTCGATACCTTGATGCGTGCGCGCGACGTAAGTATTCATGTTGGTACATGCGATTACGAAACTCATTCCCGTTACACAGCGGAAAGACCACCCGGGGGGGAGCTCGAGCCTCACGTTTGCCTTTGCAACGTTGGTTACTCATTCCATTTTTCGAACAGACCCGCGGGATTGGAATATCAACGCAACGAGCTCGTATCTTGATCTCAGTCCTTTGTATGGAATCAGTGAGTTATTTAAACTCCTTCAGAGTCCTTTGCGTATTTCGTGGCTAATACAGGGACTTCTTAGATCAGGCCACACAGGATATGGTCCGCGACAAAGCTCAGGGCCGCGGGGTGCTCTACCCCGACACCTTCTCGGAGGAGCGCCTGACTTTCCTGCCTCCCGCTGCAAGTGCGCTTCTCGTGATATTTAATCGAAATCACAACGTGCGTGCTCTCTCGCGATGAAGAGTCAGGAAATAACGTCAAATTAGTACATTGCGGAAATGCTTCTCAAGATGAATGAACGCGGTGGATGGAGCGACCCGCCGCCGGCCGACATCAAGCTGAAGGCGCAGCAAGACGAGGAGATATTTCAAACCTCCAGACTCGTCAAGTGCGTCACATTCCCTCGGATATGGTTCGAGATGACCACCCTTCTTCATATAGTTGCGGACACTTTATAAACCTCATCGTCAGCGATTTATGTGGCGGGCTTCTTGGGATTGTCTGGTGCGTACCAGCTGGATTAGCAGGATTATTGGTTTTAAACAGGGCGAACTTAGAGGGCATCATTTCTCCGCTCTTGGACAATGCGTTCGGGCCCATCAAGGGAAAGAATGGCAAGATTGTCGAGAGAGGGCAGGGGAACCAGTGCAGCGCCGAATTCAATGTTATATATAGAGTGCGTTTCTCGCGAGCTGCACATGTTGGCCCTGTTGCTAACATACCTTTTGCGCAGTGGCACCCTGCGCTGTCAGAACGCGACCACCAGTGGACTGAGGACACATTTCGGAAGGTGTTTGGAGATGCACCTCTCGATGAGCTGTTTTTGCAGGATTTCACACAGGCGTTCGGACGCGCCTCTTCCGCGATTAATCCTGATCCAAGTCAACGGACGTTTGGAGGGTTCGTTCAATTACGAGTACTTATGTAGTCGTTTTTTTGATCAATCGAGATGAGGTTTCGAAGGTCTCGCGACCTTTTGGTCACGAATTTAAGCGTGTAATGTTTTTAGGGGCTGTGCTAATGTTTTTATTTGCCGTGTATAGAGCCTGTCCTTGAAACCGACTTCAAATTTTGTGAATGATTAGTGGCTGTGTCAATCCCTCGCAATCATGCATTGCTTTTGCTTCATTTGCGCACGTTGGTGTGTTTATTTTCGCACTAAATCATACGTGCATGCTTCCCTCTTGGCCTCGTCCAAATTTCAGCTTCAAAATCGGCGCTGTTATACCTGGTTCGCATTGAAGACTGGTGGCAGTGCCCATCTGTTTGTCTCGGCACAGTTCCCCGCTGCCCTCCTCCCTTCCATTGTTATAATATGCCCTTAAATCCGGGCGGCTTTGCTTCAAGTATGTTACAGGTAGATGCCTACTTAAATTTGCACGGTTTCCGGCTATAAATCGCTCGTTCGCATCGAAGACCCACCAAATCTGCTTCGGTCACGTGTACTTTTTCACACGATGGCTCGAATGCGTTCATATCAGTGCAGGAATTGCGGCTTCGTATCTGAGCATGTCACCATTTCGTTTTATTCTGTACCTTATTGCTGCTAGTAAGCGGGGTATTTTTTAGAAATGCGTGTTCCGAGGGACAACTCAGAACTTGGATATACCAATAGGTTTTCCCAGTGCTACATGACACGGGCTTGTTTCCGATGCCGTCTTGAAACAGATGGGATACAAGTCAAGCATTCGAATATGGGAGACGTAGTGGGAACTGTCAAGAGCATAAAGCCTTGCTTCTCCAAAAATTGATCGCATGCGGGGGGTCGGTATTTTCCGTGACGGCGCATGTTCACGCGGCAGATCCTGCCGGCGGGTCGCCGGGCCGGAGCATTTTCTCCTGTTATCTACTTTCATGTCAACTTTTGGCCATTGCACCCTTCTTACTCACTACCACGTCTGGACTAGGCCATTCCTCACTTCCATCAGGGTCTCACTCCATGCATTGTCTGGGTCTAGTTATTCTGCTCGTCGTTGCTAAGTCCACGCAAGTCGAGCGCTTCTTAGTGCGTCGAACGCTGACCGGATCTGACACGCGTGTCAAGCTAGGCGATAATTGGGGAAGTCGAGCGCCAAGTAAGATTGTCCTACTCTAAAAACATCTGTTCTGACGCGTTTAGACTGGCAATCTCATTTATCTCAAACGACTGGCCGTAGAGCTAGAACGAGACATCGGCCTCTCGTATGATCGTCAACTTCTGAACCTGGCTGGCGCGCTACAGGCACAAGATAGACCATACAACTTCAGTACATTTTCTGCATGTTTTCTACTCAATCTAACTCAATACAGCATGCGGTCAATTGATCCTGACGACGGACATAGGATTCAATGTGCCTATCGGATGCATATTTTTGGGATGGGTCATTTTGAAGATATTCAATGAATGCCAGGACAGATATGATGAGATTTATGAGTTGAGCGTAGCAGGAGAAGTTGCGACCGTGACCGTTTACTAGCTACATCACGTATGGAACTGTTACCAGCACGGCAATTCTCGCCTGCAACTTAGGCAAATTACCGAGGATTTCAAATTGATTGAAGAGCTTGACGTGTCTCCGATTGGACTCACTGCCGGTGTGATTTGGAACTTAACCAACACCTTGAGTGTGCGACCGGCGTTCGAGTTAAATACGAGCGACCAGCTGGATGAATATAAATTGTCGGTGTTCTCGAAGAACGAAGTGCAAAGAAGAAAAAAAAGAAAAAAAGGACATAAGTGCGAGTTTGCCGGGCCGTGCCACGGCCATCACCCCCAAGTTCACATTTGATAACTTGGGGTGATGGCCGCGGCACGGCCCGGCAAACTCGCACTTATGTACTTTTTTTTCTCCCCCCCCCCTTCTTCTCTAGCGTCCCAGGAATGATTCATTTAATGCACACAATAAAATTTTGTATTTAAGTTTAGAAGCCATCTGTTAATGCAGCCTTTTATACTGAACACATTCCCTGCAAGGACTTTGAATCAGTATGGACGAACATTACAACCACCACGAAGCGAGCAGACACCCCGGGGCATGTTCGAGGGGTCACTAACGAAGAAGTCAGTGGTTTGTACCAAGGACATCGGACCACAATTCAAAGACTTACCGGTAGTTTTCTTCCTGAGGTAGGTGATGGTATCAGCGCTCCGAGCCCCTGCGCCGGCGCGTGTCGACGCCGGGGTGAGCAGACACCCCGGGGTATGTTCGAGGGGCTACTAACGAAGAGGTTATTAGTCTGGCTGAAGGGGATCGGAGGGGAATTGAAAGACTGACTCATTTTGCCCGGGAGTAAGGTGACGGCACATCACCAACGACGTATTGAGACGCCGAAGCGCGCAAAGGCACTGGACCATGCCTGATGCGGTCTAATGCAGAGGATATTAGTTTGGTCGAAAGGAATCAGAAGAGAATTGAATGACTTACCATTTGTTTTGCGGCAAGATGCTCGGGCTGGTCTCGTGCACCCGTGTCATCGCCGGCAATCCGTTAGGTTGCCTACTTGCACTTTTCCTGCCCCCGAAGGACACGGAAAGTGCAAGTAGGCAATTAAAGAATTGCCCGCCAAATCAACACCATCCGTGACAGCAGGACATACTTATCCGCCGGTAGGACAGACGGACAACAGAGGGCGCAGACTCAGAGCACATGCCGCCGATGTGGGCAGACTAGCAGCTGGGACGTCGCGATGAGGTCGCTGCGGCTGCAAGCTGAATCGGGCAGAGTCAGTATCGAGGAGAGGTCTATTGGGGCATGATTACCCTTTCATTGGATGTGCACCTCCCACCTCCCTTGGTTCGCGCCACAAGCCACAAACGCACAACGATCCGTGGAGTCACGGATGTTTCCGTGTGTGCGGCATACGCTCGCTCGCAAGGGTGCTCGCTGATGCTCCTGGCGGACGCGCCCCCCGACCAATGTGCGCGTCAATCATCGCCCTGGTCGTACTGGGCCTGAGCGGCTCGCCGTGCGGCGAGAGTGAGGCCAAAATTAGTATACTTGCCTTCGACACATCCCCGGCAGCATTGTGGGCCACGGCAGCGACGCTTCGGGTGTCAAGGGAGCTGAAACACGTGGCGAGAGAGGTCGTACAGGTGGGAGTGTCGGTTAGACGGCTGGACTCGACCAATCCAATACGTGCGGGACGTATTCGGATGCTCAACCGAGTCTGAGATTGGGCCGATTTTTTCGGGCGCTGCGTGCGCCGAATTATTACACCTGTGATTCAGCAGCTGGAAATTTAGCAATTTAAGGGTGTAACACGCACTTTGAGCCCACAATATATATGCATCCAAAAAATTAGGTGGCGTTACGCGCCGTGCGCACAAGGGCAATGAAACGAAGCCGGCAACCGCGTAGGCACGTCGTAATTCTGAAGTGTGAGAGCATTGATTTATCGACGACGGTGGTGTGGAAGGAAGGGTTGACGCTTGAGATTGAGTCGCATGTTGTGGATGAGGAGTGCTTTATTTGTGATATTGCCCTTTCGGCATCTGGGACCATCCCTCGGCGAGACCAGGACTGTAAATCTCTCGATTGACAGCAATGCGTTTCGCGTTTGATGCGGTTTCAAGCCAGTTTCAGGCGGCAAATCAGCATCCTTCGGGTCGGTAGATTGACTAACCCTGTGGGAAATTTACAGTCCTTTAGGAACCCCGCTCGGCAACGTTCGGCGCACGTTAAAGTCATTGCCCGCTCGCTCCCCTTGGCCAAAATAAAAAGTCCGAAGGTGCAGAATGCTTTTAATAGTGTATCTTTGGACTCTGCCACCCAAAATATTTTACTTCGGCCTCTACTCGCTACTGCAAAAAAATGGAGCCAAATAAGCCTATAAATAAAAGAAGGAGCATCGAGAGAATCGAACCTGCACGAGAATCGAAGAAAAGATTACGAGAGAAAACACAGCCACTATAAACTCACAGAAAATGAAGGAAGTTTAAAGGACAGCCACTAAAAACACTTCAACATAGCCACTAAATTCCATAGCACAGCCCCTATTATTTTTACAAACTTAGATTGGGACACTTTTTAACCAGACCTCAAAAGCCTCATTTCGGTTGATCAAAAACGATTACATAAGTACTCGTAATAGTCGACTCTAATCCAATTCGTCCGTAGACTCACCCGCGGCAAGAATAGCAAATTTTCGGACAATGATATAGCCCGGATCCTTCAGGACGCGACCGAGAACCCCGCAAGCGTGTGTTTCGCGCGCGCGGGACGCCTAGCAGCTTGCGTATCATCGAAATCTTAGGGATTATGCAAGCCCGACAGTGGGGCGTGTGCACGATGAATGAGTTCCGGCAGTTCCTGGGATTGAAGCAGTTCAAGACTTTCGAGGAGTGGAATCCAGATCCCGAGATTGCAGTACGTTTCATCGTGTTCACAATTTTTACTGCTAAGTCGGCGCACAGAGCGCCGCGCGTCGGTTGTACGGGCATATTGATAACCTTGAGCTCTATGTGCGTCGAAGTCCTCCGGACCTCCCGCTCCAAGTTAATTTAAAACTAGGCTGGCCTGCAATGCGAAGAGTCTATGCCTCTCAAGCCGGGTGTCAGATTTGCTTCCGGTTATACTGCACGTCTCCTCCAGTTCTTTTGGGATCCGCGCCGACATATGCGTTCTAGTTAATGCGATCAATACTTGCAGATGCGATTGCCCTCGTCCGAGGTGATCGATATTTTTCCACGGATTTCACTTGTATGTCCTGCACATATTCCGGTCGTTGCAGACTTGACAATGGTTTTAGCCAGGAATTTGACCGCCTGGGGGTACCGGGATTGTCAACGGGATCCTCACAATGGCGGCTTCGTACGTTCTTTCTGTTCCTCTCTTGGTTCGATGACGTTGAATGGAACCGACAGGGCGGAGAATGTGTGTCTGCTGACGATTGTACTGTTCCAAATATTGCGCTCACCTTCTGTGAATAGTGCCTAAGCTCCTCATGCGGCATTTTCCTCGTCATTATCCGTCGGTAAGGCTCGATTGCAGTCCAGTGCACCGCTCGTTTAGATAGCCCCTTTGCAGAACTCAATCTATGGATGCTTCCCTTTCTTCATCCCTGAGAAAATGAGGCAAAGCTTGACCGCACAGGGCCTCTCGGGCGATTATAGGTTTGAACGGCCGACTCCTACCCGGGAGGTCAAGATTTTGAATACCTGTACTGGCATAAAATACGTGCTGAACGATCCCGCTCGCTTTCCCACTGTGTACGACATGAAAGGTGATTCATCATTCATTGAAATGACATATCCCTTCATGCTGAAACCAGGCCTAGGCGGAGGCTACGGATTTTTCCTCTGTTTTGATGAGGCGGCACAGTGAGTGGCGGTAAGTTTATGTAATTTTACCTTAATGCTCAACTGGTATTCTAGACACAGCCCAGATCGAGCCCAGGTACCTATGCCGTGCTCTGGCATACAAGGTACTTATACAGTCACAGGCCCTTCATGCTCTCTTCCCCTCAGACCAATCACTGACCGAATATCGGGAATGGTACCGCGAATCCACCATTCAAAAAATCAAGGAGCGTTCCTGGACATATGACGGGCTTTCAGATAACTATATCGACATCGTCAAGAGTGTGATAAACGCCACCTCAGTGCACTGGGCCGCGGATCGCTTGGTAGGTGAAATTATTCGATCGTTACCGTTAAGTACCTTACAGACATCAGTGCGGCCTTCCCCTCAAGACCAAGGACCATCCGGAGGGATTGTACACTGAACACGAAATTTACGACATGTTTACAACCTTGGTTAGCACATCTCGGAAAGGCCGTTCACATTATTTCTAGGCATACAGTTACGTACGGTCGTCAATTTCGATTCATATGGCTATTTCTAAATGCGATGCAGCTATACCTTCATCGGTATCGGAGAATCTGAAGCCAAATTTTCACAAAGATGGGCCGCCATCCAGGCAGGCGGGGTTCTCCAAGCTCTGGTCGCAAAATCAGTGCTTCAGGTCGCTCCAGAGAGTGAACAAGTACATTTTCCTATAATTCCAAATCCCACCTGCGTGTTGACTTCAGACGCAGAACTTTCTCATGCGATTCATCTCCCGTGTCTCCAACTTTTTCTGCCCGCCGTCCAGAAAAGCGTACTACCCGTTCCTGCACAAACCCGCCGAATCTGGCCTGCCGATAAACGAATTGGTTGCCAATGTTATCGGCATCGCGGTGGGATCATCCGTGAACTACGCGCAAGGTGCGAGCCCCGTCCCAAATTGATTGCATATTGACATGAGATCGCCAAGCTGCGGTACATGTGGTTGACTTCTATCTAAGCGACACACGAGCGCAGGAACGCATTGCGATAATCGAATTGGTGAAACGCGATGACTCAAACTCGGTTGAAACCCTGTACGGATATGTTCGGGAAGCTATGCGTAGGCACTTTTATCTTGTTTGAGGTATACATGTCCTGAATATCCCACAGGTCTAAATCCGCAGTATGGTGGCCGTTGGCGGGATGTAGCGGCAGACTCTTCTATCCCACAAGGCCCGGAATTGCCTGCCTTGGAGGTCACATCCGGAGATCGCATATGGGCAAGCTTCAGGAGCGCGCATTTGGATGTGAGAACTCCAGTTCGAAGACCTGACGGCGCCCAACTTTCTACGTATAGCCATTGGACTTCCCGAATCCGACGGCCGTCGACCCCTCGCGTCCGTACACCCTACATGGCACGGGATTCCACGGCTGCCCAGGCGTGACATATACCGAGTAGACGATCACCGAGATTGTCAAGGTTGTTTTTGGGTTGAAGAATGTACGTCGCGTGCCCGGAGCCGCGGGAAGTCTGGCGGGTTTCCAGACGATAGTCAACGAGACGCAGACGAACATTTACCTCACGCCTTATGAAACGACGAGTCCCTGGCCGGGTTCAATGTATCTGGTGGTAAGTTATGCGTTAGTAGATATTTAGTCAACGAATTAATTACTTTCGCAGTACGACGACTAACCGTTCAATACTGGGTCTTAATGTGCACGAGAATTTACCGTCAAGGTTCACATTGCGCCTATTACGCCTCGTAAATACAGCTTATCCACAAATTTTATATCCATTATTGCTCGATCTGACACCCGAAGGTTGTGAATTAGTGAATGGCCAATTTCCTTTGAGCTCTCGGGAATATTCGGGGAGAAAGAAATGTTCGGAGAGGAGACATATCTCCCTGCCACTGTTGAGTATGATATTGTGCTGAATCTCCTCTAAATTCTGATTTGAACCGTCCCTGATGGCTTCAGTACTACTGTATTTTTCATTCAATCCGACCAGGGGGGTGACGCGTGAATCAAGTTACCGATTCGACCATTCGACCATGGCCCAAATTTCGCATGACATAAGCGAGAATTTCGACCACCGGAACGAAAACTTTCCATTTTACGTGTCGTGGACATGGTTTTGGGAAATTTTGAGGGCCGCATGACGCAAAATGGCGCTGACCAGAGGGTGGGTGATGCATGTCAAAATACCAATATTCACCATCGACTAAGGGGGGAGTAAAGTGCAACGGTCGAATTGAATGTAAAAATACAGTAATAGAAATTCCCGACTTTCAAATCAGTATTGGACAAACAATTTTAGCCTCTGCTGGTTCTTCATTGCCATTGCCATAGATGTGTGCTGTACAGTAGCGCAGTCTGAGTTGGAATGCAGAGTAAAAGCATAAGCATGCACGTGATTCGACGATCAAAACCAAACACCGACAAGCATTCATCTTGCTTATCCCCTTGACCCTCCTCTGCTCCTCCTCTAGCATGTACTTTCATCCTCCAAATCAATGCCTCACATTACAGTGCGCAAACGTGCCACCAAAACCACCTTTGCACACAACATTTGACCCGTGCGCATTGAATTCCGACATCGTGACGCTGCACGCGACTCACACCTGAGTCGGCACACTCACGGTGCAAAAACTTGTTCCTGCAGCTTTGCATCGCTGTATTATGTGTGTATGTGAGGGATGAGTGCAATAGTCTCACTGTGATGGCATCAGAGAAGCAATATTCCTTGACTGGAGCTGCCATTGGCGCCACTTATGTATTACACTACTAATAAACATCAAATATATCCTTTTCCGTCAGTATGCTTGACGCGCGCTTCCCACCATCGCCCGGACACGCCCACGCCACTGGCGGCGCTCCCCGCTGGCGCATCACTTCTGACATGTCAGATCAGTCCTGCCGTGTCACATCAAGCTCGGCATCCCTGTCGCATGCCGGCCGCCTGATGCCTCATCATCAGGCCGGCGTTCAGGCCGATGTGGCTGTGCTCCCATCTCAGCAGCTTGTCACGTACCGTGACTTCGGACCCCGTCGGCTCCCGAGTATTTCCGAACAGTTCCTATTGGGTCCCTTTCTACATCACGACACAGCTCCACACTATGATATCCCTCCCTCGGAACCTTCGGTCCTCCGGAAACTCCGCCACAGCATTGACTCATATGTACAGCAGTCACTCATTGCTATCATGGAGCCTTGGTGCCCCGACGGCTCCGACACTTAAGTAATAATTTAGACCTAGTATAAAAAGCCTTATGTACATCCTGTTCTAGTCAGTTTAAATATTGACTAAGACTCCCTATCCTCATCCTCGCTTCGGTCTTCCGTCGGCCTCCGTTATCTTTCCGTCATCGGCCTCCGACATCTTCCGAAATTGGACACGGGTTGTAGAGAAGGGCGCAGCGCACGAGCTGAAGCCAAGTCCACTCTGTCCCCGTCGGCTCTGCCTCGGTCCCGACTGGACTTCGCACTTTCCACGCAAAGTCCATATCTTGTGTAGCGTTCACCCCTCGCTCACATTCCACTTGTCTTGACAGGACCCCTCGGATCCGATCGGTCCCGACGGCGATCCGGTACTTGACACAGCTGCCAACCCGCCCAACGCCCCCCGCCGCGCCCCCGCCGTGCCTCCCGGCCGTCAACCTCGCCGCACCCTCCTATGTCACGCCCGCCGCGCCTCCCGACCGTCAACCTCGCCGCACCCTCCTAGGTGCGTCCCAGCTTGCTCCGGGTGCGGGAGGGCGCAGACCCCCATCTCGTTTGCGTGCGGGGCGGGCGGAGGGGGAGCGCTCGCCCGTCCCGTTCTCGTTTGTGTCCGTGGGGCGAGCGGGGGAGGGCGCAGACGCCCTTGTCCTCGTTTGCGTCTGGGGGAGCGGGGAGGGCGCAGACGACCTCCCCGTGCTCGTTGGCGTCCGGGGGGAGCGGGGGAGGGCGCCGATGCCCTCCCCGCTCTCGTTTGCGTCCGCGGGGAGTGGGGGAGGGCGGGGAGGGTGCAGATGCCCTCCCCGTGCTCGTTTGCGTCCGGGGGGAGCGGGGGGGGTGCAGACGTCCCCCCCACTCTCGTTTGCGTCCGCGGGGAGTGGGGGAGGGTGGGGGAGCACGCAGACGCTCTCCCCATGCTTGTTTGCGTCCGTGGGGAGCGGGGGAGGGCGCTGACACCCTCTCCGCTCTCATTTGCGTCCGTGGGGAGTGGGGGAGGGCGGGGGAGGGCGCAGACACCCTCCCCCTGCTCGTTTGCGGGGGGCAGCGGGGGGCATAGACGCGCCCCGTCCTCGTTCTCGTTTGCGGGGTGGGCGGGGAGGGAGGGGGAGTTGGAACGAGGGCTACCAGGACCAGCGAATCGTGTTAGATATTCAAGAAATTTAGGTACAGTCATGTAAATACAATAGAGCTTTATTATTTCGAATCCATCTCTATCCTCTTTTCAATTCGGGGGCATGTTTAGAGTTTGAAAATGGTGCGCAATTTGCGGCGCACGCGCTTGAGGAACCCTTCTTTTGGGGCGGGGGCGGGGCGGGGGCGCGGTGACGAGGGTAAACCACACCGTCCTTGTCGTAAGCCAGCTCCCACCCCGCCAAGTCCTCGGCGCTGTCGGACCTCAAGAGCACAGGGGAGGCGGGCTGAGCGGCAGCGACGCGTCTGCCCGTGCTGGGCGTCGTCTGGTACGGGTCGATGCGTCCGTGCTCGAACGCCCCAAGAGGAAGCCGTCGTGGGCCGCGCAGGGGGACGAGGTCGATCGAATGGACGGTAGGGACTGCAGTAGTCGAACTGGCGGCAGCGGCGGTGGCCAGCGCAGCGATGGGGGGCCACTGGACGGTGGAGACGCAGAGCCAGGGGTGGTCAAACTGGCGGCGGCCGGCGCACCGACGGGGGGCGACTGGATGGTGGAGACGGTGGCGCCTGGGGTCGCGACGGCCAACACACCAGCGGTGGAGACGAGTTCATTAGCGAGCTGCTCGGCCAGCGTATCGCGTATGACTTCCGAATAACACGGCAGCTTGGGGTTCGGCCGCGCGACCGCGTCGGGGGGCGGGATCGCTTTGGGGGGCGGTATGGCAGGAAGATTCTGCTCCAGATTTCTCTCAGTCTCAATCTCAATGACGACAAAAACAGAGCTCACCTTCATGATTCAAGTGTTTCAATGTAGAATGTCGCAGATTACAAGAAGGAAGGAAGAAAGAGCTGGATTGGAGAAAGACGTTGGTGAGAGAAAGAGGTGGATGAACGGCGCGAGAAGAGGTTGGTTGGTGGAAGGGCGCAAAACACAGTTGGTGGAAGGGAAGGGCGCGAGAAAGAGGTTAGTGGAAGGGCGCGAGAAAGAGGTTGGTCGAAGGGCACGAGAACGATAGATCGATGGAATTTCGCAGAGGATTGTAAGACGTAGAGATGTTTCTTTCCAGTCTATTAACTTACAACAGTTTGAAGTTTGAAGTACGGAGATGATATTATTATGAATGCAGAATTTTTTGACGGGTTCTATTCACTGAAAAAACACTTGCAGCACGCGGGAAAATCCCCGGTGGGATTTCTCGGGCGTCGGTTCGCAACCCTAGGGACCTTCGAAATGGGAACCTATTTCGGGCATGATGGATGAGTGGCACCGAAAAGGTTTGCGTGGTTGATCCGATCAGCGCTGTTTTGGAATTTTTTGCTTATCCTTGGCGGAATATAATCAGTATAGCGTAGTGCTGAGTCCGATTCTGAAATCCAGAAGACGACAGGAGCGTTAAGAACGCTTCTACAGCCCGGAGCCCACCTCTCAAGAATAAGTACAGCAGTCAAATATGCGGTGATGTTTGACGCCAAAAAACACCAAAAAACACGTGGAAATACTGCAGCTCACAACACCGACAATATTGGTGATATTCTCACAACACCTCTCTCAGATTTTTTTTCTTAGTGCTCTGAGCTTTTTCGTGCACTCCCCGTGGCTTTGCTTTTTTTTTTTTTGGCGGGCAATTTTTAGTCATGTTTTCAGCAACGCAGAAACACCAAGAAAGACCCGAAACACGGCAATCAAAATGTCAAGTCTGATGCATTTCCATGCAGGAATTTTGTTATTTCCGGCGGAGCCGTTTGATGCCGCGGACAAACCATGAGTGATCCAGTTTCGCCGGCAGATATGGTCAGTTGTTTCCAATTTTTATGTTGCCTCGAAGTTACTACACAATTTCAACAGGCGAACCTACGCACTCCAAAATATTCAAAGACGTTCTTTTTTCTCTTTCTCGCAGCGATTTTTCACCTCCGGACGGTAATGCAGATGAAATTTATATCGGATTTCTTGAAGCTTATTGAGTACTGCGAAAGCAACCGTTAAGTTGAAGTGCCCAGAAATTAAAATTTAAAAAGGATGTTCCCTGGCTGGTTCGAACACTTGACCTAAGCTTTATGTTCATACATAACGCGTACAATCCAACGATTAACCGCTGAGCCACACAACCTCCCAGAGTTTCTCCCATGGATAACTACATATTAGCCGCGCCCGAAGCGCACCCAAACGGGTGCCGAGCCTGCCGAGACATCACCCATCAAAGGGCGCGTTCGCGTCCGCGGTGGCTGTGCCAATATCCTGTTCTGGAACCACCACAGTCGCGTTCATGCCCCGCCCGCTTACGCCCAAATACCCCCTTCTCCGCACTTACCCCGGCCTCTGTCACGACCGCGATGCGTGCCGTGTCCATTTGCGCGCGCCGCCCGACTACCAGCGGGATGACGATGAGGAGAGGCCGCACCACAAGATTTGGACCGTCGAAGAAGGTCGTATTAACGGTATTCACATCAACGCGTATGGCTCCGAGCCTTTCTCAAGTAAATTTCGCACTCATCTCGTTCTCTCCCTCCCAGCGTCGCGAAAAATCAAGCCATCCAAGGCTACCCAGATGCCCGCACCGCAGTGCATCTCTCCATCCGTCTCGCCCACGAGCACCTCGCGCGCCGCTGCCTCGAGAAGGAGGGACAACCTTCCGTGTGTCCACGTCCAACCCAAGCGGAACAGACCGCGCCTCGTCAGACTGACCAACAGGCGGCGAAGCCGTGTGTCGAGCCAGACGATGTCGCCATGGCGTCTGAGCAGCCGTCCTGAGCAGTGCCTGACGTATCAATGGAGGCTGACGAACGAGCCGTCCTGGTCGCACCGTCAAGCAAGATTTGGAGGCGTATTCCGTTGCGAGGGACATCGGTGACGGCCCGCTCAGGGTCTGGTTCATCGTCGGGGCGCGCGATGCCTTCATCACCCAGGATAAGTCAGTCATTTCTCCACCCGCTTTCTGTAGATCTAATGCTTTCCAGGACCCGCGCCCTCCGCAGCTTTCTGGACGGCGGTGGCGTCATGGACATTGCCTTGACGCTGCCCCGCGCGATCGACCGCGCTCTGATCAGTGTCCCTTCCCTGCGGCGCGCGGTCCCCTCCGATATCACTTACGTGCTATGGAATCACGCCACAGTGTTTCACTCCACAGTGCACCGGAACCCGAGGTGCGACCTCGGCCCCACATCCCGCCGCGCTCAGCTGATTCCACCTTTAGGAAGGCTGCAGAAGACACGTGCGAACGTGAGGGCGGAGATCTGTTCGTGTTCCGGATATCGGTCCTACGCTCGTCCTCCACGAACAAGCGGACCGCGCCCCGCCATACCCAACATGGACGGTGCCGAGCGGCGGAGGGGCTTCGCTTTTTCCTCCTCTTGTACGCCAGCCGCAGACGGTGTGAGCGTCCGGCCCAAATTTCTTGACCTTAAAAAAAAAAACAGATGTAAATACCGATGTAAATATCACTAGTACTGTAATACGCGAAGTTCAGAATCCATGGCGCCGTCTCACTCCACTACGTCCGATTGTTAGTCGCCGAAGAGTGTATTGACCGCCTCTAATTATTATACATGAGCTGAAGTATTCGGAAGCGCGTGAGATACGGCGCGATCACGTGGGGGGGGGGGGCGCGAACGAGCGCACAATACACAGTAAATCCAACATATACAAAAATCTACACGCGATAAACGCAGCGGTACTAATTGTCCAAGCTACAGCGCATATGCCCAAATGATGCTGTCCAACATGCAGCGGCGCTCCCCAAGAAACCAAACCCTCCGCCGTCCACTCTCTCCCTCGCTCACTCACTCCAATCAGCGCCAAAGTCGCTGAAGCCCATTTCACGCAGTCGGGCGCGCTGCTTCAACGCGTAACCGCGGAGCCGCTGAACCTCCTCCTCGAGCTCTGTCCTCTCCTGCTCAAGCAGTCGCAATTTAGCGTCTGTTTCCATCACCCCTTTGTGTGTGCGCTTCTGAGCCCGTGGGGCCGCTGCTTTTGTGCTAGGCGAGATCTCCGCGACTGTGTGGAGCGTCGCGCTCGATTGAGACGCTGGCACTGTGCCGATGGGGTGTCGCTGGCGTGACTCTCGGGAGTATATTCGGAGGCGTCGTAGGGTCTCCCGGGTGGAGCGCCTCGTATGTGGGGTTTCGAGCAGGCACATGAGGGGGAGTTTGATGGCCAGGGGGCGCTCGGGTGTTAATTCCATAGATGAAGATGGTCGTGGTAGCAGAGCAAGAAGCTGGAAGGTATGCTCCTGTTTGTTTCTCTTCAAGTTCTGAGCTTACATTTCAATTGATCCCCATCAGCACATCTCGAAACTTATTAAATCAAGCGGCAACTGCAAACGCGGGCTTTCATTTTTCAGGGCGGGGGGCAAGACTGCTGCTACACAAGACCTCGGAGCCATGTACATGCAACTAAACTACGCGTACAAAACGCTGGATGAGCTCGGCAAGGACCGCGTCGCTATCATAATAGCAGAATGAGCCAACAAATGGGTGTGAAGGGGAGGTGGGCATACCGGGATTGGAAGATTTTGTCGCAACCCTCGACAGCGTAACTGTGTTCGTGCTCGTGATTCCTGCGGCAATGCGCCGCCCAAGCAGCTTCCGCGCCCGCGATGGTCTTGAATTTTGCCATGTGGCCACGATGGGCCCCGTGAACTTGCATCTCAGCTTGACTGCTGTGTAGACGTCAACAAGGACTGGGCAAGGCAAGGCAACGAGGACTCACAGATGGAGAAAAATGCCCGTTAGGCGGCCCACGAAGACGACGTAGTAAAAGCAACTGGCTTTGGCATCGTGGTGGGCCGTCAGGCTGTCAGCTGGGAAGATCTGGGGGCGGCAAGAAGGGCCAAGATGGGCGATTTGGGTGGGCATGGTGGGCGATAGCGGACCGCTTTTCGAATTACTGAGAGGACAAACGGCATCGAATGCGGCAAGCTGAGGGAGCAACACCCTGAGCTATACTTGCCTTTATACACTCGGGCTCATATTCTTTCCCTCGGAGAAATTTGCCTCGGGCGACGGAGACCTTGTCGGCGCCGCCGCCCACGAGGCTTCTCCGGGTGACTCGCGTTTCTCCCAGGAGGCCATGTTAGCTCGACATGAGGCGCCGAAGAACCCGCGCGGGTAGGCGGCGCACACAGTTCTGGGCATCCAGTCCAAAAGCTCTCGGTCAACTCGAGGCGCGGCGCCGTGGCAGATGTCGACCACTCGACCACATGTCGGCTCAGAACGCCCGGAAACCTCGGGTAGCGGAGAGGCTTTCATCTGCCATGAATCCAGCCAGGATCGCCAGGACGGCGAGGACGGCCACGTGCATCCAGTGTCGTGGTTCTTACCGGCTGATTAGGCAGCCTGCGCCTGGAAAAAAAAAAGAGAGAGAGAGCCACGGCGTTGTCGCAAGGATTAATGCGTGCTTTCCTGTCCTGGCCTTCGACTTCTGAAATTGTCTTCCGGCCGTGATTTCCAGAGGTCGAGCCACTTAATCACAGTCCGCCTACCCTGACACAGCATTCTGGACCCACAGTGAGAGCATAATATGTAGAGTCGCCGGAGACGCCATGAGCGTTGAGAGCAGGAGCGGCTGTGGAATTGGATCCGCATGCCGAGTCTGATGATGCGGAATCGCCCGGGCCGGGGCATGCCGGGCAATCTCACCAAGAAACGGACGGCCAATTCAAATCCATTCGGAGCAGTGTCTTCATCTAAGATAAGAAATTCGCAACTCATTGTATTCATCTCAGCCATTCACAACTGAAGCTTCAGCACCACACTTTGTTTTTGAAGGGGAGCGGGAGGTACAACAATAATGCGAATCGGCTAAACTACAGTCACGTAGTGGTCGATCATGGCCTGCACCGCGGCAGCACTAAATAATCGAATAAGCAAGCAAACTGGATGTAAAGGAAGAGAAGGGGCGTACGCCGAAGAGAATGAGCCCACTCCGTTGACGGTGTAGGTGCGCGGGTGCGGGTGCTGCTCACGGCAGTTTACATTCCAGAAGGCGATCGCGCCTGCGTACGAGGCAAAACGCTGCCACTTTGCGTTGCGAGCGTTCTCTATCTGGAGTTTGGCGTGGCCCCTGTCTCGGCGATCAGAAGAATACGAGGCAGACGGGGTGACGAGCACTCACAAGTCGAGGAAGATCCCCGGCTGGCGGCCCACAAGGACCACATAATAGAAAGCGCCGGCCTCAGCGTCGTGCGCGGCCGTGTTGGCGTTGGCGGGAAATAGGAGGGGGGCGCACACGGAACCGAGGTGGGCGAGGGTGATGGACATGGCGTGGGTGAAGGTTTTTCGAGGGCGTTGAATGCGTCAAATGCGGGGAGCTGAGGGAGAAATGTCTCAGAGGGACTCACCTTTATACACTGAGACTGGGAGTCTCTCCCACGGAGCAAGTAGCAGCGTCGTGGCCCGTTGTGGCACCTTGTGCAAACGGGGACCTTGTCGGAAGTTCAGGCGCCTTGTTTAATGGAGCGGCAGCACTTCGAAGTGGTACCGGAAAGTCATGTGAAGCGTACATGAGGAGCCAGCGGAAGCCAATGCAGTCGACGCTGGACGCGAGACTGGAAAATAGAAAGGCTAGAATGCAAATATTGGTCAGGGCCGACGCGCTTCCGGGGAAGATTCCAGGGTTAAATCCACAATTACTTACCTGCCTGCAGGCCGCCCTGAATTCTCCATCCGAAGACTGTCAACGTGGGGAACCTTACATTGCGACGGCGCCGGTGCGTTCTCGATCGAAGGAAGCGGGGAAGCCAGCGCCATTTCTAGATTCCTGGGTTGCGTTGCTTTTAGGTTTTACCGTCACATTTTATTCCCTGTACATCTATGATATACAGTCGAAGCTGTCTTAACCCATGGGGTTGGTGGACGTCCAGGCTATGGGTTACCGCAGATTTATGGGGTATCCCTGCTCAAAAGCGCAAAAAACCAGCCAGGAACTTATGGGGTACATATTGAAGATTATGGGTTGCGACAGCTATGGGTTAAGACAGCTTCGACTGTAGTTTTGACACTCCTTCAACTCCTATGTTGTCTGCACAAAACGCTGGATCAGCGTCTCGATGGCCACCTGGCTGAAATTGAGATTGAAATGAGCCAAACCAACCAAGTGGGGCCGAAAGGGTGTTTACCAGGAGGTGAAGATCCCGTCAACACCGGTGACGGTGTAGCTGTACTCATGGCTGTGGTTTTGACGGCACTCGGCGGACCATAGGTGAAGCGCTCCGCCGTATGTCGCCAACCGGTGATAACGGGCCCCCGGGAAGTCCTCGATCTGGAGCAACGCGTCCACTCTGCCCCAGACATCAATTGAGTGAGGACCATCAGGGCTGCGGATACTCACAGCTCCACGTATATACCAGGGACGCGGCCGCTCAATACCACATGGTAATATCGAAAGACAGAGGCGTTGAGGACAGCGGTGTTCGCATCCGGCGGGAAGAGCGGCGCCGCACAAATGGGTCCGAGGTGAGCGACAATGGCTGACATCTGAAATGGCGGGATTTCAACTGTACGTGAATGCAGGGGGGAGGGCCTGTCTGAGAGGCACTCGCCTTTATATACGCTCGAGAAGGTGCACGGTGGAAATATAAACTCTTCTGGAATCACAACCACACCTTACAAGGCGCTGGCCGTACGCCGCATTTCCAGGTGTACTGTGTCGAGTCCGATGCTGGATTCCAGAAGACAACATGAGCATTAAGAACAGGAGCAGCCGTGCACTCGGATCTGCGTCCCGAGTCTGATGATGCGATATCGGCCGACCTGCCCGGCCGGGTGAGGTCTCATCATCAGGCACCTCACGCTTCGCGGGCGCCTATTTCGACTTGTTTCTGACCATCATCGCCAAGGTCAGGGCCCCGCCATATCGACGGTCGCCGCTGACCGGCCCCCACAGCTGCCCTTATGAGCGCTCGCAATCGCTGCCTGGAGTCCCAGGGCTTCCGCGCGTACACAAGCGAGGTCAAGGCGCGCAACGACTACCTCCAGTGCTACCCGCTCGTCAACCCCCCTTCCACGAGAAGGAGCCGCACAAGAAAAGGTTCAAGGTGAGGCTTCGTTCACCTGGCTCTCAAACTGCTTGCTAACCCTTTTGGGTGGCCCAGAAGGTCAAAGAATACCTGGATACGGCGCCGGTTGTTCGGCCTGCGCACGACAGTACGGTACAGCTGTTTAAGCAAGTGTACCACATCTTCAAGGAGAACACAAACTGGCAGGAGGAGAACCGGTGCCCAGTGCGTCCTACAGTCGCAGGTCGCTTTCGTGTTAAGCTCCCCCCCCCCGCTAGATCTGCATGGATGCCAGAGGCACGAGCATCGTGTTGACTTGTACTTGCCGCTACGTCACGCTTCACCTGGTATGTGCCGCCACCTGCCTGCTGGGACGGCTTTAGCTGATGAAGACTTTAGAAATGTCTGCTGGATTTGCGCATGCGTAACAGCCAAGACCGTCTGGTACAGTGTAAGTGTTCTAACGTGTGTGTCGCTCGCAACAGAGCTGACTTCCTTTTGAAGGCCCCACATGCAAGAAGGCGGCGAAGCCGGTCCATCTGGACTGGCTAGTCATGCCCAAGGAGGAAAAAGAGCAGCGCAAGAAGAACAAGCACACCCGGGTGCACGAAAAGCGCAAGGCGACGGTAGAGGGTAGGAAGAAGGAGCGCGTGCGCCTTCAGGGGCGAGCAGAGCGTCGCAACCGCGAGCGCGAGACAGCTGAGACACCTCGGCTGAATGCCAGTACGTCGGGCGCGGCAGTGGATCCGGTGTAGAGTCGAGTCGAGTCGTTGTCATCCCACTTCTTGTCGTACCGGAAATATATAAATATATAGATATTATTGAGCTGTAAAGAGCCTAGTCTAAGATATCTTCCCCGACTGCAGCAGCCCGGGCGACGCCTGAGGCATGGGACCGGTGTAGGTCTTCCCCAATCTGTCTCTGTTCGCTATATCTACTGAGCGCCGTTTTTGCAGCTATGCGCGCCCCGGCCAAACGCACGTCCCAAAGACGGATGGCCGCAGTGCGTCGCTGGTGCGCGTCATCGCCTATCCGACGAAGGTCCTGCAGCGCCTTCTCCAAAGCATCGTGGCATTTCTGCATCAAGTCGTTGTGTTTCGCGACGCGGGCCTCCATGGCGCGGGCTCTGTTGATTTTCAGCTGGTCTGTGGACGGTGAGCACGATCCCCGAAGCGAAAAAAGGCACGGCTAACCTTGTCTCTTCAAGTTCTTCAAGGCATTGACCACACTCGTCGTCGGCTGGTTCGTCGGCCGTATCCCTACTGTTTCCCAGAGCTAAACGACTCCGTCAGACCAGTCCACTGGGCGTACACTGCGTATGTAAGCTCACTTTGAGCGTACGCATTTTGAGGGCATCGAATTGCTGGCCCTTCAAAAGTACCCCCAACAGCGTACAATGGACGCCTTCTCTGTTGACATCGCGATGAACAGTCTCGGTGAGGTTGCTATGAGCCTCACCCGCCTGCCAGACGGGGAGCGGGATGTAGCTTTTTGCCAGCAAAGAGCGGGGAACGCAAAACGGCACGTCTCCTTGTCGCGGAGCCAATCTGACGGAGACGTCAACGGACTCGCAGCTAGATACAGATGTACCAGAGACCGACTGTTTCCCACCTTCCCGCCCTCGTTCCTGATCCGGTTGACGGTCACATCCCAGTCGGGGTGCTGGATGCACGCCAGACCCCTCATCAGTTGCCGTACAGGTTCCTTGACCGCGCATGTCTTGATGTTGCGACAATAGTGTACCACGCAAAGGCGAAAGAGTCGGCGGAGATGATCGTACGGCCCCAGAGATCTGAGAGGGCGATCAGTTTCGTACAGGTCCATTCGATCCGCGGGCAACTTCTGCGCAACAGCGACGAGATGGAGACCCAGGCCTGGACATAGGAAGGTCATCACCGGATGCCTGGGCCGCTGCATTGCATTGGGGCTCACCTTTCGCCTGGCCGCGGTGCTGATCGGCGGTCCAGTGGAGAATGAGGGCCGCCGTCTCGTCCTGGGTGGTCGCATGCAGGTGTCGCCAACGCAGCTCCGAGCCTGTGTCTGTTAACACGATGCGCTCGAGCTCCTCGAAGATGTGCTGGTGGGCGGCCGCGGTATGGCGTGTGATGTACACACGGCAAAAGATGATGCCTGTGGCAGGAACGGTTCAGACAGTGGCCGCCAAAGAAATGAGACGGCTCACTTGTATTGGCGTCTCGGTCCATCGCCGCCAGCTCAAACTCGTCGAAGCCCACAATTCTCTTGAAGCCGGTGTCGCTCTGGAGGTAAGCCCCGTACAATTGAAGCCGTCGGCTGCCTTCCCGGGACATACAGATGATGATACGTGTCTTCTCACCAGGTTCGCCAGGTTCGTCGTCCTCCTCGTGGACAGGCAGGTTGTTGTTGTCGAGTTCGAGTATGACACGAATGTAATGCTCTTCTTCGGGCAGGTTCGCGTCCTGTTCCGCTTTGAGACGCTGGACCGCTAAAAGCCTCATCACGACAGGAGCCTGGTGCAAGCGGATTGCTTCCGTACCTTTCCAGTCTGTCCCTTCGGGGAAATCCTCCTTTATGGCTCGGCTGATATACGACGCAATATGGGATCGATTGGCGAGGGACGGATGCAAGTCGCTGAGCGTCGGGAAGGGGTTATTGGGGAATTTCATGTTTAAAAAGTTTTTGACGGCGGGGTGCCTCAAAAAACGGCGCGGAGTGATGTCGGGCAGCTCCTCCCTCAGGTTCTTCAGGAGCATCAGTATGTCCCTGCGAACCGCCATGGGGGTTTTCTCCGGCAGCGGGATCGGGTGTGTGTGCTCCCCTTCAGAAGTGACCAGCGCGTATGGACAATCCGCGCGATCTTCTTCAATGGGATACCAGATCCGGTACTTGACTGCGCATGTTACAGGCACCATTTCTAGCAGCTGGAGCTTGCTGTCCGGGAGGCGGTGCACAATCGCTAGAGGAACGAAAGTCAGAGGATGGAACAGCTCCGAGTGGTCGCGTACGGCAGTTGATCCTTTGACTGGAATGGTTGGCGAGCGACGTACAGGGAGCCAACGGTCCATGATTTTCCTCGGCCGCAGGTTCCTCGATCCTCGCAAGAGCCTGTGTATCGCCCGTGAAGACCGCGGCGATGTAATCGATGTCGTACTGCGCCTGGTCAATGTTGAAGTCCGCCCAATGATGACTGTTGCGTGAGGAGTAGTGCTCGCAACTTGAAGTTGGCGTCAGGACCGGACAGCAGCGCGACGAAAGCCAAGACGAAACGACGTACCTCAAGCCCGTGCTTTTCCTTTGTTCCCGTCGTCGTTGCCCTCGTGATAGATTATGCGACCTTCGCATGGTTCGTTGGCGAAATGGCCCCGGGCAAAGAGGTGCCTCTGAACCTGCAACTGTCGAATTCTTCGCGCTCCTGTTCAGTTCTACAAGTGGGTTCTTGCTTCGGGTGCCTGCAGCTAAGATGCAACACAGCTGTTATGTAGGCGGCCGTCTTGAGGAAGATGTCGCGGCGAGGGAGGACCAGGCATCGCGTGATTTTCTTTGCTCTGCACGAATGCGCTCTATATCTTCCAGGGTGGCCGAGGTGTGCCCTTTGAAGCCTTCCGGTGGATGCGCATACTGACAAGCTTTAACTCCTAGACCTAGGAGTGTTCAGTCGGGCACAGTTCACTCAAACCAGGTCTGCAGCGCTCACAAGTCTTATGCTGGATCTGACAGCGCACTGGTTCACCCCTCGAATTGACTAGGAGCTGAGTGTACTTGAAACTCCCATTCATGGCAGCGCCGCCGGGAAGACCATGCGAGTACTGGAAATCCTTCCAAGGGAGGCACTTGGCCACTGGGAAGGGTCGGCTTCAACGTGGAACAGGTGCCCTACAGTCCCTGACGAGCTGGTTTCGGGATACTCGACTGTGGCACCTCGGGGATGGCGGAACAGGCGCTCCAACGTCGTCTCTCTGTTGAGCTGTACCATATATTCTACAGTTGCCACCGGGAGTGTCAACGGCGGCAGCGCGACAGAGGCTACAGGGTGAGGTGGATTACGGCGCAAGGCCGCCAGAGCAGTTTTCAGGTGACGATGTCGGCGGGCAAGACCAGAGCTTGCTGTCCCTCTGGAACGGCTCCCGGTATCTGGCGAAGAGCCGCGATTTCTTGGCGAGCATCGAGATTTTCCTCTTCAGGGTTCAGCAGTTGTGCTATGGAGAGGATGCCAGGGGACATGAGGGGGGACGGCTCAGAGGCTGACTGGGGTGGAAACAAAACTAATATTTCATTAAGTCTGGCGCTGCAGGACTGTCTACGAAAAATGAGGTCGCTTTGTTGCCTAGGGGATGGACAGAAGAAGGTGAGCACAGCGGATCAGACACTCGGGAAGCGAGAAGGGAGAGAAGTGCGAGAAGCGGAACCTTTTTTTTTCTTTCTTCACAGAGTCGTTCAGATGTTCATCGTATCTTCTAACGCAGGTCATGTACAGCAACAGGAAAATAAGCACAGCGCGAGGGCGGCGTCAGGGGCCGCGGTGGGTCCTTTCCGCGGCCCCTGACGGCGCCGCGGCGTTCAGGGGGCTCTGATAATGGGGAGCGAAAAGCGAGATAGGGGTTTCATAGCCTTATATAGGAAATTGCCATCAAATAACAACGTGTCAGTTTGGTTTCAACGACGCGTTGGCTTGGTTTGTTTGGTTATTGATGATCAGCCGGTATAAAGAGAGCCACACACAGCTGTGCTCTTTGCTCCCTTCCTGCCTCAGGCGCGCACCTCAGGTTCACCAGGGTTAGTCCCTTCCCCATTGCTTTACCCCACCCCCGACGATGACATATCAAGAAACACACCCAGTAAGCACCAAAATCACCATCGAAGACGCGCTTGAAGACACGCTCAGACGCGCTCGAAAACGCGCTTGAAGACGCGCTTGAAGACGCGCTCGAAGACGCGCTCGAAGACGCGCTCAGACGCGCTCGAAAACGCGCTCGAAAACGCGCTTGAAGACGCGCTCGAAGACACCCTGCTCTCCTTCCGCTTTTCATACCGTACTTTGACTCCGCGCCCACCAGGCGCGGGTCTTGCGATGCTCACCAGGCTCGCGCCCGAGCCTCCAGCTCGGGTTTAGACCGGGCTACGTGGCCCGCGTCGCTTCCCTTCTCAGTTCTCAGTTTTTTTCACCCTCCACCACATTGATCCACTACCGTCCCCGGCGACTCTTCGTCGGGATTCCGGGCTCACCAGGTCTGGAGTTAGAGCGACACTGCCGTGCTCGCCTCGTCCTTCCCTCGCCCCTCCTTTGCCCTCGCCCCTCCTTTCCCTCTCCCGCCCGTTTGGTGCCCTAGCAACGTGCCGCACACAGCTGTAGTGCGGCGGCAGCTGAGTACACCCCCACTCGCATCTCAACCCCGCCCCAGCTAACGAACGCGCAGAGCAACGAACGCGCAGAGCAACGTCGCGCGCACTGACATCACCGCAGCGGCAGCAGCAAAGGTATGCCCCAGCTCGCACTTGGATTCGGACGCAGCTCACAGCCGTGCAGGGCAACGTCACACGCACGCACATCGCTGCGGCAGCAACAAAGGTACGCCCCAACTCACACTTAGAGTCGGGCGCGCAGGGCAACGTCGCGCGCGGACGCACATCGCCGCGGCAGCAGCAAAGGTACGCCCCAACTCGCACTTGGAGTCGGACGTAGCTCACGGACGACGCGCAGGGCAACGTCGCGCACACGCACATTGCCGCGGCAGCAGCAAAGGTACGGCCCGCTCGCACTTGTAGTCGAACACAGCTCACGGACGCGCAGGGCAACGTCGCGCGCACGCACATCGCCGCGGCTGCAGCAAAGGTACGCCCCAACTCGTACTTGGAGTCGGACGCGGGGGACAACGTTGTGCGCACGCACATGGCCGCGGGATTGCTGCGGCAGGCAAGGTATGCCCCGCCGCGCGCCTGTCCACTCAGTCCAAACTAACCAAATTAACCAGACTAATGCCGTGCACGCGAACGCTACCAGCCTGAGCGAGGGTCAAATTTTGCATTTACACTGTATATAAATTGTGCCGTAGTAGTAGATAAACTACTACGATTTCCATGAAATACATATGCATGTGTGAATCACAATTAAATTTTTTTACCGCTGGCACGGCGGAACACGAGAAGCTCCAGAGCCGCAGGACGTTCCAATGAGATCGTACCGCAAGGTCGAATATGATTGATTATACGCAAGGTCCCCGCTCACTCGTGGCCCAATGGGATTTTTTCAAAGCATCATACGATACTGGGAGGCCAAAGGAAATATCCATTGGAAATATACCGTAGACTTCTATGTATCCGCTAGCGGATGTTTGGGTTACCCGTGATCCGTCGATTAACCTTCAATTAACGTTGAGATCTCTTCGTTAAGATTCAGATGCATTGCAGAATGCCTGCAGGCATGCCTACAGGCATTCCGCGACGAGGCCAAAAATCCGCCGGTGGCGCACAGTTGGGACTCGTGGAGGTCGCCGCGCTGGCAGTCGCCGAGCCGTCCAATTGAGTTCGCAGTGGTTTAATTAATGTTTTGGAAATAATAGTGACGCGTTTCAAGGGCCATTGGCTTCTCTGTCACCTCCGTAGTTCCAAGAATCCCGCAACACCCGTTCCCGCTAAAGGCGAAGTACTGGTTGTCAGTGGAGACAGGAAAAAGGAAAAACATAATAAATATGAGTGGGAGGTTTGGACAAGCAGCTCCCGCACCATGTCGTCCCGCTCCCCCTCCCAAGGAAAGCTCCACCGTATACACCCATACGCCGTGCCTCCCTCTGGCAGCAAGGCGCTGCTCAAACTCCTAGTAAATGCGATGGTAACCTGTGGGGAGCCCTTCATTCATTTTCAAGCGTACCGGGCTCCTAACCCCACCGATCTCACATACGGCGACCCGGACTGGGTTTCCATGAATCGCTTCCAGGTCGCCCTCGCACGTGCCAACGACAACGCACACCCGCCTTCCTTTAAAGGGTCGGACTGGGCCGACTGGGCACTGTAAGTCTCCACTGTACTCTGGTGTGTGCGACGACAGTACTTACACCATCAAGGCCATGTCGCACGAGCGCCCTCGGCATCGACACACTCCTCAAAAGCGTC
>JARKIE010000719.1:0-27780 GCA_029378255.1 Mycena rosella
GTTGAATGCCCCGTATTGAACCTCGCTAATGCGACAGAGAAGAGTGTCGAGGATTATCGACAATCCATTGAAACTAGGGCTCTAGAATGGCTGCAACATGAAGTTGACTCATCGGATCAGCTGTACTTGCTGCGCGGCCGCCGCAAACCACAAAAGGACAAGCCTGCCGCTCAAAAACTCTATTCCTGAGGCATTATTTGTTTATGGTCAAGACACAAGAGCATTGTGAAGCTCTGACTTCAATTATGCTGTCTACCCATCAACTTGCCTTGGAAAAATTGTGGTACGTCGATCACGCACTGCAACCTGTACCTCGTCATCAGCGCTTCTGTCGATTCTGCAAAATAAAGGTGGAAAGTCCAGAGCACGCACTATTGGAATGTCAGGCACATCCTGAGGTCCTGATACTGCGCGATCCATTTCTGGAGAAGTTATTCCGAACCGTACCAAGTTTGCAGGGGAAAATGGCTGCACTCACCAGCATTGAGTTTCTCAAAGCCATAATTTATGAGCACGCGACAATTGTCCTCGTGGCAAAATACGTGCATGATGTCCTTGAGATTTTCTACGCAACACCCGTGTATCGTGCAAGTTGGCTTACTGACCGTTGTGCATATTCCAAGTTCATATTCATGCTTTTCTCTGCTTTCTAGGTCATACCGTGGGGCATGGGGCAACCTGTGGGTCTGCGAGCGATGGTCTAGGTGGAAGAGGGAAGTCCAGGGGTGATAATGTAATTATGCTTGCTTGTACACCGGGAAAATCCCTGGGAACCGGCGTTCGTTATTCGGACCGTGCCGTGTAATGCTACCTACCTACCTACCTACCTATCTACCTACGCTCGGTGTCCGAAATGCACTAAAATAGCACGAAAAGTTGAAACTGATATGGAGCGCGCGAAAACTCGACTCGCGGGGGAGTGCCACCTTGCTCGAATGGAAATACGTATTGATATTCAAATATTCATGACCGGAGTGACCAGACTGAAATTGATACAGCAACGAGCGCCAGGAGAAAAATTCCAGTGGGATTTTATGCGCATTCAGGATAGAGACTTCGAGTTGGGAGGCCCAAGCAGTTCTCCAGTAACTGGCAGTTTACTGGTGAACCTAATGCGGACCTTGATTTCAATGCCACCAACAGAAATCTAGTCACCTCGCAAGACGAGTTGCACGTCGACCGTAAACATCATCCAAACGCAGTCTCATAAGTACGGAGTCAACCACATTGCACAAGATCGAAAACGTAGTAAGCATTGCACAGCCACCCCTTCTTTTTTGCTTCGTCCTCCACCCACAATGCGGCCGCGCACCGACGTTGCGGTCGCCGACACCACTTTCGCTGAGGCCTCCCGCTTCCGCCGCCGTCCCGACGTCGTCCTGCGCACGCCCACCGTCGAATCCTCCGTGCTCTACTGTGGTGCCGTCGATCCGCTCGATCGGCTCACCGCCCATCCTCTCGACGACTACGACCAGCATCGCACCGGCGTGCCCCACTTCCTCCATTCTCCTCCTTCCCCGCACGAACGAAGTCCCGAAACTTCACGTAGCACAGGAAACGGATGCGGCGCGCGCGTACACAGCGGCGCAGTCCCCGTGCAGCGCACCCCCTGCTGGTTCGGCTAGGCGGACGGGCTGGCATCGACGGTCATACCTCTCGAGACGCAATAATTTCCCCACGAGCTGTCGCACTCACTGGGGCTGGCGGAGGACCGGGGCTGGGGGCGCGCGACGTGTAGGTGCTCTTCGAGTGGGTTGGGCTGTGCCATTTGGTGAGTCAGACTTTCGTTGCTTCCCTTTGGAGCGTTGCGCTGGATGCGTTCCGTTTCGATCCCAAGGCACACTTTTTTTTCTTCGATTCGCCCCGTGTTACCCCGCCCTACCACCCCGCATTTTCGCGACTTCTTCGGCTCGTCTCTAACCAGACTCGCCCCTAGTGGAAACCCCCTCGGCACGCGCCAATCCTACTGCGCAACGCACGACCCCAGCGCCGCGCCGGCGGCCGCGACGGCTACGTATTCCTCACCTCCGCTAGGATGCCCTCTACCGCGTCCGCCTTCTCGTCATCGCCACCCCCACCCAAAATATCGCCACCTCGCCGCCAGATATTCAAACGACCCCCGCTCCGCCCCCGCGCATGAATACGGACATGCAGCTCGGCTGGGGACAGTTTGCTTTCGTCCCCACATCGACCCTCTTCCCCTTTCCTAATTTCTCTTTCAGCGGAACACGGGCGCGTACTCGCCCCCCGCGCCCCGGGTCACGTCCCCTTCATCCCCCCGTCGCCCGTGCCCACCGCACGCCCGCTTCCGTCCCCGTTGCCCGCGTTCTCGCGGGCCTTCACGCCGATAGCGCCCACGTTGTTCGTCCCCCCCGCACCTGGAGGACGGCGCGGCGGATACTTCTGCGGCGGGCGACGCGGGGGTAGCTTCCACCGCACCCAGCACAGCAGGAACGCGCACCGACGTCCTACATGTGCCCGTCAACATGAGCATCTCCGCGTACATGCAGATGCACACTGACGCGCGTTCCTCGCGCGTGCGGCGCCGCTTGTGCCGCTGGACGAGCGTATACGCGTGTGGCAGGCAGCGGACACGGGCGCTGCATCGAGCGGCGACGTGCACAGACCCATGACATGAGCACCTATCTGCGGAGCCGCGCGGACCAGCTCGGTGCGTGAGGCGTCCACGCGCGGGAGCTTCGAGCTACCCGTGCATATCTTGGACGCCGCCGCGCCCGCCGACAACGACCGCGGGGGCCCGCGAAAATTTTCGCGGAGGAGCAGAACATGAGCGGGGAGGAGCGCCGGGCGCCTACATTCGACCTCGTCGTCACCCGCCCCACCGTGCCTGCCCCGCAGCGACGACATTTGGATCGACTTCGGCTTCGCTGCCGACCCCAGCGCTGCGACGCGCGTGGCCTCACAAGCTCCCGCGTGGACGGACACGATACGGACCGCAAACGCAGAGGCTGACGCAACCGCATCCCTAGCCGCACCCGCACCCGCACCGCGAGCCTCCGCAACCACCACGCGTGCCATGATTGTGGCCGAGCGTGAGTGCCTCTCGGAGCTGCAGACGCGCCTCCTCACGCTCAAGAGCTCGCCTCCCGCTCCTTCGCCTCGTTCACTGCGTCCGCAAACGACACCACCGACGCCCTGCGCGCAATCATCCGCGAGCAGACCGCGCTGATCACCCGCGTGGGCGCGCTCGTCGTGGAGGTGCGCGCGGGCGGGGGCGGGGAAGGACTCGATCGCGGCACGGCAGCGGCAGAGGCGGCGGGGGAGGAGGCGGCCGTGCAACTCGCGCGCGCGCGGGAGGGGAGCGCGTGGGCGCTGGGTCGGAAGGTGGGCGAGGTGGCGGTGACGGCGGTGGGCGGTTCGGAGATGGAGACAGACGGCGGGGCAGGGGCGCGCGCGGAGGAGGAGGATAAGCGCCCGCCGGAGCCGAGGTGGCGTGTCTTTTTTGAGCGCTAGCGAAAGTTTCCTTGCGTCTTGCCTCTACTCGTTCCTCGTTTTTTGTTTCTTGCGCTGCTCCTGTCTTGATTCATATCTCGCTTTGCATTTCTCGTATCCTCGTTCCTTGCACACTACCATCCCCATCGTATACCTTACCTACCACACAGACGCATGCGCTTCCTCGCTACATTATACATTATACATAGACCGGTATACTTGGTATCGCAGCAGTACATACACTAGCTTCAAACTGAAAACGGCTGGGGAACGACCTCGACTTGAAACGGTGCTTGTTGGACCACTTGGAGTAGCGTTGACGGACATCCAATTCAGGTTCGTCACGAACATTGATACTTGCGGTACGATTTCGTTCGTTTACTAGGTGTAATCTGAACAACGTGAAAATAATCGTGCAAATCAATCGCCCTCCGCCTTCGAGTGAGGGTTGTCCCAATCATGCGTATTGGCTTGAAAGAATCTTGTTCGAATCGTGCGCTATTTCAGTTTTCGCGTAGGTAAATCGTAGGAGAAGTTGGACCTGGAGGATCTTGGCTACTTTTTGTCGGTAGGGGCGGCTGCTGCGCCTAGTTCGCCGTAAATTAAAGTCATAATCAATCGCAAGTGGTGTGCCGCACAGCACTTGCGATTAAGAACAAACCTGCGAGCCCGAGGTCCCTGTAACCGCCCCCATCAACCGGGACTGCTCCGCATGAGTTTGGGGGCTTCATCGGGCGAATGAGCTTGAATTTCCGGATGTTGTGAGGCGCCGCGGCAAATCTGCTTTCGAGAGTCGATATAAAACGGCACGACAAGCTAGCTATCCTGGTCGTTCAAATTTAATCCGCACCAATGCAATTCCACATCCTCTCCGCCCTGTCTCTCATCCTCAACGCCATTACTCTCCACGTACCGGCGTCTTACTGCGGTCCCGATGCACTTTGATTCTCGCGCAAAAGCTTTACGTCCCCGCCCCTGAAAAATAAATTGTCCCCGCGCAAAACAAACAAGCAAAAGGCTTGATCAAACCTATGGGGCCAGGTCCCACCGGAATTTACTGGCCTCCGTTATGAGATTCCGACTGCGGCGGTTTCTGGTGGATATTCCACTACCGTCACGGTCTTGATATTGTGTATCTCAGAACCATGGCTTTTAAATTGCACGAGCACAACATGCTGATCTTGTTGAACCATTTTTCTTACGCATTCCAGTAGCCCACGTGAATGTGCCAGTCATACGATCGCGACACGACTCTCCTTCAATCAGCACGAGACCCCCCAGCATGTAAGTGCCGTTTAGTCTTCCATTGCTAGCGGGCCGTGGATGTACACCTCCTGACTCTAGAACCTCTCACAAAGACTTCAGATTCCATTTGTTCTTCAAAGTCAATATCGGGTGCTGATTTATAGTAATTATGCTGATGGCTTCACAATTCTTGCTCGAGAGGTTCTAAAGTAAGTGGGTATGTCATTGTGGGTCTTCCACTTTCAACTTCAGGTTTAATCCCCACCCCAAAGACAATATCAACGGCTCTCAGAGTCTCCTTCAACTTCTCTGTATTCTGGCCTTCCACCAGTCAGTATTCAGCAGTCCACTTACTATTTGCATGTACCCAATTAAATATCAGGTCCTCCTGCATGAACTGTAGCTTCTTCACTTTACTTAAAGGGACCAGAGCGATGCACATTCAGTTACCCAAACCATAAGTGCAGCCACAACTTCGGCATTTCAGATTCACCACGGCGCACGGTCGGTCACCCTCTTATTTCCTGTCTCCTATGGGCCTCCAACAGCTCAGCGCACTTGTTTGATTTGCAACTTTCATCTAACAGCTGCATTGAAGTCTGATTTAAATTGTTCAACCTAAGAACCTTTCTGAAGCACCTGCATAATCTTATTGTGTTAGTCCACAGAGCGGCCACCCTCCAGAGGCTACCTTGCAGGATTCAGTTAAGTGACACCGGGGCGCGGTCGGAGAACGCGCCATATTATTATTGATGCCATATACCACCACACCAGGGGCCGCGCGCAAGCGAGTGCTAGTAGGTCGCGTACTATTCCTAGCTCGGGATATCAATAGGGGCGCGTACCTGCGCAATGAACCGGGGCAACTCAGCTGGCAACCCCCGAGTCGCGTACAATAATCATCTCGGCTTGAGATCACCACCGCGTAGTGTTGGGCCGCTGTACCTGAAATAGCAAGTAAGAGCCCTGCATGCATGCATTAGAACCACTGACTCGGGGTAAGTAAAGGAATTCTGAGCAGTCTGAATGCTTCAAACCTTGGCGAGCGCCGTGGAGCCCGCTAGCTCCTCTTCACCGGTTGCTGTATTGTTTTGATTATCAACGCACCGGGGGACCGTTCGCACGGCGGTTAATTAAATACGAACGCCGCCGAATGCCGGTGACGACACGGGGACCTTGCTTCATTCGTCCCACTTCGGAGATAAGAGGACGAGATCGGATCGGGATCATTGCGAGACGGGCATCACGATTTTGTCGTCTGCGTTTCTGCCACGGCCAAGGCCCGGGCACGGCCACACCTGTATAACTATCGACGACGGGAATGCGGAGGGCGGCGTACCTGTGAGCTTTCTCAGGAGGGCTTTAGCTTCATAGATTTCACGGCACAATCTTGCGACTCTGTGGCGTAAGAAGGATTTGACTAGAGATCATGCCGTTTGCGACCTGCGGTTGAATCACAATTCGAAGTTCGTGGATGAGCGTCTAGCTCATCTGTCTCGGCAGTAATACCGGATGTTGGCGTACAATAATTACACTCAAGCACACGGGTTCTTGCGACATCCAGGAATGCGATTGCCGGGAGAGAACCGCGAGTAGGGCGGGACGATAAAGAACTCTTTGCTTTCTTGGCCCATGCGCACGCTAGAACCAGGAGCGCCTTGTCTCTTAATACGGCAGAGTTGGGATTGCAGGAGGGTGTGGGCAATTTAGACCATTCAGCTCCTGTCGAACTTCGCCTCAAAACAGTTAAATGTATATGGGATCATAATCTGATAGACGGAGAGGTCCGTCTCACCAGGGTCTCCCCTTGCTGATATCTTCCCAAGATTTTCGGCAGAAAATGTGACAGTTGAGGGCGTCGGACGAGAATTAATCATGTTTTGACGCGCCGCGGGGAAAAACACGCAAGTCACACTACATGCGCTGCTGACAAAGTATCAGAGCCAAGTCAATAAAATCAATCGCAGAAATGGGTGCTAACCTTCTGAAGTTGCATGCCGATTCATCGAAACGTCTGGGGAGTCGCGGATCGGGGAAGCCGGCGATCAACGTCAACGGTGGCCCAGCCGATGTCGAGGCTCGGTATTAAGCAGTGAAGCACACACCGTGGCGGGACTAACGTCGGGAGAGGATCCATATCTCCCACGCTGATTCTATTCAAAAAATTGTACCCCAAGCTCGTGCGACCCTGAAAGACCCTGAGTGTCACAGTTTTCCCTCTGCCGACGGGATATCTGAGCTGGGCGCGGTCCAGCCAGGCGAGATACAGACTGCTAAGAGTTATTGATCAGTCATTGATCGTTGGAAGCCGACGAAATGATAGGACGTTATGGTTGAGCCAAGCCTGGCTCGGAATTGTTCTTCTGGCCTTGGAATTCTCAGCTCCTGCTGTAGTTCCGTCCTCGAAGATAAATGTTTGCCACCTATAGATTCATGCTGTGTGAGTCTGATCTTGGTGCTAACACAGGAAGGATAGCCAAATAATCCAAGCTGGAATACTTGAGAGATATGCAGAAAGTACTAATTACAATAACTTCTGCATATCTGTGGGCCCAGGGTGGAGAAAGGATTCAAAAGACACTGCAAAGATATTCTAATCTAAGAATATCTTCTGAATACCTTCAGCATCTTTTGAATCATTCCAAGGCCAAGAAATGTGAAAGTCATTGTAAATACTTTCCCAATATCTTTTCCCTATTTTGCCCTGGGTTATCTGGTTATTTTCCCTGTGTAATTCAGAATCCAGATCTTCGTTCAGAAATTTCGAGCTCAAGATCACTGCGTTCCGACGGCTCCTACACTAAGCCTGAGCATAGGTTTCCGACGCACACATATATATAACTACACAGAGAGTTGTGTGTAGTTGGACTAGACATAGTATTTGTAGGTCCGTAGAGATCTCTGTAGCTCATCTGAGATCCGTTCAGGTCCGCGTAACTGTGTGTAGGTCTGCATAGTACATATACAGGGACCATTGCCGGGGACCCTTTGTCCCAGTAAACTTCAATAACCGTTTAAATCTATCGTAGCAAGAGAATTGGTCATAAAATGGTGACTGGTCTGCATTTCCTCGTCGAAGCTATCAAAAGGTTAAGTCATAGTCGAGCGCTGGGACCCAGTGTTAAGTTGAAGAGCCAAGTTAGCAGAGATGGAATAAGTTCTGAGCTGAGTGGACGCGGAAGGAAGAGATAGCGAGGCGGTGGCAGTGCCAACAGCTCATTTGCAACTCATCCAGTTTCGGCATGGTACCATCAGATTCCGGTTGCTATCCGGTTGCCGTCGCTTCTCTTTGCTTTCGCTTTGTCTCCTCAAATCCTTCCCAGATTCCTTAGGCTTGAGTCCGTCATCGGTGTGCTGTCGTACGGCGTCGCAAATGGAATCGCCCTTTTCGTTAACATGCCGCGCCTTAACAGTGGTGCCCCCAGCCCCCGCATCCATCGTTCCACGCAGTAATTAGCTTCAAGAGGCTTCGAGCTTCAAGTGTCATAAAGGTGCACCTCTCCGCATGCCGGCGATCCCCCGAAACAGCATGGAAGCGACCCAGCTATGGTGCGATTTGAGTGGGCGTTCCATCGATTAGCACCTCGGCTACAGGGCGTACTCGATTATACCACTAGGGTATACTTGGCCTCATCTCGTCCTGCCTTCTTGACTATCTGGACCCTATCGCTGATCGAAATTTCCTGCAAAGAGCTCTCCAATTGCGGGCAATTGTTGTGAGCCGTCTTGAACCCACTGTGCACACTTATAAACTCTCGGGGATTATGATATAATTTTACGGGGCGCGTCCGGATGGTACGGGGACTGTGGCGGAGCTCCGAGACCGCTGGTCGGGTATCTGGCTCCTCCCCGAATCCGACGGTGACGGCAATATATGTTGCACCCAGGAATAATCCCAAAGGAACTGAAGATGACAGTTTTCTCGAAGACTCTACCGTAACCAAACAATACCCGTCGTCCGGTCCATATCCCTGAAAACAGAAAGATGAATGAGTGCTTGGCAACAATCATACATCTCGATTCCCGCACGCTCACCATGCGAAGTAAATCACCTGGCAAGGTGCCACTGGATCTATACGCGGCTGGCCTGGCCAGCATTCTCTACCGCCGTCTGCTTTTACGGCAATTTTTCCGCTCCGTTGCGCCACTGCCAGCAGGTGCGGAGTGTCGGCATCGCATCTCTATCTTTGGTCTTTGAAACTGTGTTTCTCGTGGTATCACGGTCTTTCCATGTCATCGATATCCGGCCGTTGGCGTATCTCCTGGGTGCTGGATGTCCCGCACTCGTCGCCATTACACTACACGCTGAGACGCCTAGGAAGGAAGTGAAGCGTGGTGTATGCTGGCTGTCAATCCGCCGTCAACGAGCCCGGGCCCCGCGATGTCCAATGTCGGCGTACGCCGCGGCGAACAAGCTCTACCCAGTATTTCGAGATTTCTGACCCTGTGTAAAATTCGTGTGCGTCGTCTATTTGGTGTTCCAAAGCGGCTTCCGTGCTGACTACTGCAGCCTTGTGATGGATGTATGCGCCCCTCACTGCAGCCAACAGGGAACAAGTACGGGCAATAACGGCAGAGACCTCTGGCCAAATCACAGATGCTCCTTGTTCAGCCGCAATGATCTAGGAACCGCCCTTGATAATTATTGGCACGGCAACTAACTCGCACCTGCTCACTCTGGCTGACGCTACTGGAACAACTTTTAGGAGTATAAATTCCTGGCTGATCTCGTGTTCCACGGGCCGGTGCTCGCAAGTCGCAAGTCGGAACGTCTGCACCCGCTGAGAAAAATCAAAAACTGCCGGAGCATCTACGAGGCTCGATTGCAGATCCCCAATTAACCCGATCGGCGATCACCCAGAGTGGCAGGTCCCACGGGCGTGGGTGACTTTCCAACCACGGAGATCGGCGAATACACGCAGAGCAGCGGCGTCTCCCTGCACGCCGAATTCAACAGACTGTAATAACTTTGGCAGCGGGGCTCTCGGTATCTATATGTCCAGAACCAGCGTGCATTGCTAGGGGAACGTTATTCTCGTCGTGCTTCACCTCTGGAACCGCCGCGCGCGATAAGTTGGGTAATTTGGCCTCGGCGAGGCCATGGCTCCATCGATGGGTTTCTTATCATATGTACGTATAGCCCACTCGAAGCGGATGCTAAATCAAAACGGCCCATGGTCGGGATACGCTGTTTATCTCCGTCGGTGCTCGCGTGCCGTGCAAATTGAATAAGGGGATTTACGTTTGCCTGCGCTCGGATCCGCACAAGTGCGTCCAAGCGCGCGCGGTGACTCCGGGGAATGCAGCAGGTCCCGCCACGACGAACGTGTTCAAGGTAACGCTAATCTTGTTGAGGACATTGTCTCGGTGCGTCATGATTGCCGTGCGGTAACTGTCGACGGAGTGCTGGCACGGAAGCGTCTTTGACACTGCGGTGAAATATAATTGGGAGCCCGTCAAGCCAGGAGAATGGAGTGCTGATTTTAGGGCGGGTTCGATTCGGTAATTTGTGAGATTTTCAGCGGCGTTGTGAGAGACTCTTTCGACTTTCGTGTCAATATAAACGGTTGCTTTAAATTTTTGTGATCGCTGCAAGAAGCTTGAAGCAGCATATGGGATATTGTGCGGGCTTACCTCATTTTTGTCTTGGGAAATGGGGTTGCATTACGAGACACCAGGAGACACCGTGAGACACGGTGCGACGAACGGGAGCATACCATTTCTGGCTACAATGTCCATCAGGTGGAATTAGAGCCCATTTACGCCTGGGTGTGGGGTCTGAAAATTCAGACGACTCTGGGCAAAGTCTTGATTCCGCTTTGGTTTTGGAGATTTAAATCTGGGGCTGTTGTCGAGACGATGTGTACCACGCCGTTTCCCGCGTAATACCCGTTATTGAGTGCCTCCAGCAGCTTAGATCCGACAGAGTTCTATCACGATGTGTACCGCGTCGTGTACATGTCGTAACCGGCGGTTCATACCCCAATATTGACACAAGAAACTACCTGCTCAGGCCAGGACCAGTAACAATTTAGCCAGCTCACCTTGATCTCGTGGGAGATGAATTCGAACTACCGAGAAAGTGCTCCCTCTTGCAGATTTTCTTTGGGGGCGATCTAGTAAATGTGACGGTCGTGTATCTGGGATAATTTCGGTGTGAGCGGTGAGACACGTAAAACGATTACGCGACGCGACGACGTGAACAAGGATCATTCGTATTTCCACAAGATGTGCCTTCGCTTCGCTCCGGAAATGGGCAATGACCAGCCGTCAATTGAATTGAATTTAATAATACTGCTAAACCCAAGAGGAACTGTCGGCGTAGGACCCAGGAAGAACGGAAACAATGTTGCATTCATGTACAGCGATCTACGTTATTAAGAGACAGAACTATGACGGACAGGTGGGGCTAGCTCCTCTCGATACCACCGGCACCCGCAAAAACGGTGGATCATACGCGAGAAGCCTGGACAATAGAGATCAAAATGCGACACCCGGTGATCCAGAGCTAGAGCTTCAAAGTTGGGACACAGATCCCAAGTTACGAGCCAGATAGTGAGCTTGAGCCATCAGTCTTTTGAAGAGTTCGAGCAGAGCTGATAGAACGGAGAACAGAGGTGGATGGAAACCCGAGCAATGGAGACCTGGGATGGAAATGGGAAAATAGGGGGCTTGTATAAAGATCCTAAAATTGCGGCCGCGAGGCTTCCGTGTGTCCGGCATGACTGATAGCTATCGCGTTGACTGCGTTCTGGAAGGGGGGTCAACGCCTACGGAATGTCAGCCGTGATTTTGAAAAGGAAGCATTGGCCCTGTGAATCTGGGGCGGTCTGCCATCGTCAACTGCGCTCTGCAGTCTTCCCCGTTGCGGCAGTGTATGCGCAGTGGAAGCGCAGTCCGCATTTACATGAGGGGGACACCTGACGGTGCAAATGGGGCAGTGAGATATTACTCTTAGTGCAGAAGAGGAAGAAAGAGAATGGAGATGGGCCATATGGAGAAACACAACTGGAAACGAACGAGGAGCATCTCGTTAAAGAACAGTTAATCAGTAGTGCCATGCTTTCCGCGCGGAATTCATTCATTCCGCATCGACGTGAATCCCACGCGTGGGCATGTTTTAACCAGCGAGGTGGATAAATGCATCAGGGAAACGCGGCCGCCGATGCCAATTTATGATACCGCCGCGTCGGCGACATAATCACACCACTAACTCGCAACTGTATGTGTCGGTGAATTGAATGCTACTTGCAGAACGGGAACCCCCGGAGTGTGTGCTCCTTGGGGACTGACTGTAATTTATGCATGGCAGTCGACAGGATCGGGTTCCAGTTGGAACTTGAGGTTGAACCAACAGTCGAAGCTCCCTCGTTTTCTTATGGGAGGTGGAAGGATAGATTATTGTGCGGAAACGCGCGTCGCGCGATTATATATCGCTGGTGCTGAAACGTGCCACGCGCTTTTGCCTGGAGGCTTTATTCAATGGCGTCCGGAATACGCCCGGGGAGTCCGTGTCGGGGGAAAGGCGGAGAATCGGGGTCAAGCCGGGTCAGCGCCGATGCGACTTGTACGTCGTTACTTATACGTGCGGACAATAAAAAGAAGCCCAGATTTCGCAGGGAAACGCATGCACCGGTGGGGACTCGAACCACAGCTGCCGTTCAACTTCCAGAGTAGAATAAACTACGAGATCATTGTGTGTATACTACCATTGCATCTTGGTTTACTCCTGCGCTGTTCCAAGCACTGGTTGTCGGAGAATCAAATACGTGCCACTCCACGGATTCGCATGAATTCTATAATACGCGTATTCCATATCCACCGGTACTTGCGGGCTCTGTTCTGCGCTTCGCGAAGTTACTGCATTTCGTTGAAAACAGACGTCGTGCGTGAAAAAGTCTGAGAGAAACTCAGCATGTACCGGTGGGGATTCGACCCCCTCCTCGCGGCGCTAGTGTCTGAATGAGCTCGGGTTCCGTACACCACCGGTGTTGTTGGGCTCTGTCCTGCGCTTCGCTGAGTAACATCCTTTCAGCGAAGCAGAGGTCATGGGTAAAAAAAAGTGAGGTAGTAATGCTGTGAACGTAGCGGCAGGGAGTCGAACCCCTCCTCACCGCTGGACCCTGAAGACTATCCCTATAAATTCGGTGCGTGCTTCCTCTGTTCTGGGCCCCGCGAAGCGGATACGTTCTGCGCCCCGCGAGTGGATATGTGTACCTGTGGGGAAAGGATCGGAGGGAAAAAAACTGGCGAGATATGTAGCTCTGCTATGCACCGGCAGGGAGTCGAACCCCGGTTCACCGTTAAACGCCAATCCTTCCAGTTTCAGCTACCAGATCGGTGTGTGTCCCATACACTGTCGGTGCGCGTTTATTCTCCCTGCGCTGCGGTATATTCGATACACCACCACGCGGTTCGCTCTGTGGTATCCGTACTCGGGCGCGGTAGGGAGTTGCGGGGAAGTTGGGCTTTGCGTGCGGGGAAGTCAATATTGCGGACAACACCACCGTTGCTTGCTGGTACTCTGCGCTTCGCTAAGGAGCTGCATTTCGTTGAAAACGGAGGTCGTGGGTAAAAAAAAAAAAAGTCCGGGGTAGATGACAGGAATGCACCGACGGGGAGTCGAGCCCGGGTCGCCGTTCAAGTTCCTGTTCAGATTACGACAACTACGTCAACGCCTGTTCCGTACACGACCGGCGCCTGTTAGTGCCGGCGGGGAGTCGAACCCCGGTTAACCGTTAAATGCTAAACATCCTACTTTCAAATATCAGATCGGTGTGTGTCGCACAGTGCCTTTTTCCCTCTGTTATGCGCCTCGCTAAGTAACACCCGTCCAGCGAAACGGAGGTCATCGGTAAAAACAAAAAAAGTCGGGGTGGAATGCACCGGCGGGAGCTGAACCTAACCACCCCTCGTTCGAATACCAGAATCCAGATTGGTGTGGCCGGTGCGCTTCAGCTGCGGTATATTCGACAGCACCGCGCGGTTGCTCTGGTTGTACTGGGCGCGGCACAGGATTGCGGAAGTTGAAATTTGCGTGCGGGGAAGGGGATCGTAATACGATTCGCCAGGGCGCGTTCTCTCGCGTTCTCGAACACTATCGTTGAAAATAAAAATAAAATGGTTATCCCACGCGCGCGCACACCCGGTGGCGCGCAGGCGTCTTACGAACGCGTCGGCGTGTTCCTTGAAAAATACAAGTAACCGCTTCTAGGCTGTCTGCTGATCGCATATACAATAGAATAGCGGCATACTGACAAGCGCGTAGTATTTTGAGCGCTCGTACGGACGGAAAAATACGGGCATGTGCGACCTGCACTCGCCGTAACCTGTCGATTAAAATACTTGCTCGCTGTAAGCACGACTTGGCACCGAACGGCGGACGCTTCACGCCGGCTCATGAATTGCTTATCAGACGCGCCGGGATACTCTCACGCGCCGTCTGCGGCTAACCCTCACCACGTTAGCCTACGTAGCTGGACGTTATATCTATAAGTGAACCCCGCAAAGTTACGACACGGGGACCTTGGTCCATCACCCGCGTTACGCCGTCCCGTCAGCGAGATCAGATCGGGATCAGCGACGGGTATCAGGATTTCGTCTTTCTGCCGGCGCGTCATATAAGTATCGAGGGGAGGAGGGTGGCGTCTGGACGAGAGTAGGACAGATCTGCATGGATTTTGACGTCTTTTGGATACACAGGACTCGAATCGGAGCACCGCGTGGACGTCCAAGATGCAACTCGGACACGGGCAACGCGGCGCGCACGATTGGCGATGCGACGGAGCGCGGACGATTCGACGACGGCCAGCGGACCGGACACGGTCCTCTCGCGCCGCCGCCTCTCTTTCCCGGAAACAACTCGAGCTCGCCCCTCCTCACCACCCCGCCCGAGCTCCTCGCCCTCATTGCGCTCAACCTCGCCACCGCCCCGCCGAACCTCGGTCCCCCCGCCGCGCTTCTCCCCCTCCTGCGCACGTGCCGTGCGCTTTACGCCGCGCTAGGATTTAACGGGAATCCGGGCCTGTGGGGCAGATCGGGCGCGCCAAGTTCGCCGCGCGCTCGGTGTTTGCGACTGGACAGCAGAACCCGCTGCTCGCCGCCGCGCACGCGTTCCGCGCGCATTGCGTGACGCTGCAAATTCTGCGCGCGGGGGATCCGCACGCGCTTGGGGCAGGCCGCGCGCTCGTTGCTGCGTATATGCTCCTCGTTCAGGATTCGTGGGGCGCGGCGCCGCTTGCTGCGTCGGCAGAGGGGCTGCCTGGGTTGCCCGAGGCTCTGCGGCCGCTGCATGCGACGCCGCCGAGTGGGATGGAACAGGCGAGGACGGGCGGGAAGAACCGGAAGCAGCTCACGTGGACGGGCGCGCGCGACTTTGCGCTGCGCTTCGTGCGGGAGCGGTTGTACGAGGGGCGGTATGGGGAGGATGCAGCGGACGCGAATCCCTCGTGGTGCGTAGGCTGGCCGCGGGACACAGCGGCGGGGGCGGCGGCGCTGTGGGTGCTGTGGTTTTTCGAGGGGTGGGGTGCGTCCATTTTCTTTCATTTCCTCTTCCAGTGCTATCATGCGTTTCCCTTCTATATTTACTTTCTATTTATCTAAGCGCGCCATCCGCGCGTTTCCCGTTCCTGCGTCTTATTCCCATTCCTCTGAATTATTCCTATGCTTCTACCGTTTCCTTTTCGACTCCTACCCTCCAAACTTTCCGTTTCTCCAAGCGCACGTCATCCGCGCTTGATTCCACCCCGCTATTCAATCCACGCGCCGTTCCTGTCTTTCATTCCATTCCCTTCGAATTACTTCTCTGCTTTTACGCTCCTGTTTTCTTCCACGTATGTTACACTTACAGCTAGCTAACGACGATTCGCCCCCCCAGACACCTTGCGCGCCGAGCCCGAGCCCGCGCGCCGCGCGCTCATGGCGCTATTGCTCCCCTTTGTCGTCGCGCCGTTTCGGGTGCGTTGATTTCCTGTCCTTTTCTCCACCTTCACGCGTGGCCGGGACACCCTATTCCACGTGTCCCATCCCCGCCGCTAGCTCCCACCGACGTGTTGTCGGCACGGTGGTTCTGCTCGCGTTGGACGGCGCGTCTCTCCGCGCACGCGTCCTGACACGGCGCGCGTCTCCCTACGCTCCGTGAGTGCGCGTTTGCGTCCGGGCTGTTTGTGTCTGGGCACATCGATCATCCGCCGTGTGTATGCGTCTTGCCGTATACGATGTGTCATTGCACGTAGCGTTAGCGCTGGCCGTGGTGCGTTGTGCGTCATTGCGAGCGTGCCCTCCCTCCTCTACCCATCCCGTTCCGTCTTATACCTCGTCTACATCTCCTATATTCGCACTGACGGACCCCTAGTACCCCTCCACCCTCTGCCCGCCGCACCACTACTCCGTGCCGCTCCTGCCCGCCCTTGGGGCGGGGCGGGATGCGATCACGGTGCCGACGCTGCACGGCGCGTATCCGATGTATCCGCTACGGGGGCGATACGGCGCCGCGGGTGATTCGTGCGGGTTGAGCGAGGGGGACGACGAAGACTCGAGTGTCTTCGCACCCCGACGATCACGCTCAGGTCGTTCCAGACGACCACCTTCGCGCCGCCGGCATTCAGGCGAGCGGCGCGCACCTGGCTCCACCTCCGCACAGCTTCCCCCATTCCGACAGCCCGGCTCCAGCCCCGATTCTATTTCGCGAGCACGACGATCACGCTCGCGACGAGATTCTGACTCCCGTTCTGGACGACGTTCGCGGTCCCCACGACGATCGCGTCCCCCACGACGATCGCGCCCTCGGCGTCCTCGGTCTCCTTCGAGAAAACCCGCCCCCGCGCATACCCTCCTAACAGCGCCCCCCGCGCGCCTGCTCTTCTTCGCGCGCATGCAGGCCGGCGGGCGCATGGCAGTCCCACCACGCCTCGCGCGGGACCGCGCGGAGGCGGGGGCCCGGTGGAGTAGTAGCGGGGGTACGTTCCCGTCGAGTCTTCAATGGGAAAAACACAGATAGCTGACGCGTTATCGCTACAGACGTGGGCCCGCAGCCGATTAGGCCGACGCAGGAGGATATTCACGAGAAGAATGCGCGCCCGATTGTCAGGTTCGAGTGCCAGCTTGCGGGGGTGCCGCTGCCTCTGGGCGTTGCGCCGGTGGAGGCGGGACGGGCGGACCCGGACGAGGGGACTGATTCGTACGCACCGGCGGGTGCGCGGAGTTCTGCGGGTGCGTCGGCTTCCCCGGCCATTGAGCCTGCGGCGCTCGCAGCTTACGCAGACGCACGGGCTGCCGCGGAGGCGGAGCTCGCTATCCCGTTCGTCGGAGCGGACGAGGAGGCGGGGGCGGGGCTCGAAGATCGGGGAGGAGGGAATGAGCGGTGGGCGGCGCACGCGTGGCGCGCGCGGCTTTGTCGAGGGTATGGGAATCCTTCGACATCATCTAGCCCAACCCCTCCGCAGCGTTTCGACGAACGCCGGCGCCGTGCGGAACGCAATCGGGAAGAGGATCGCATTCGGGAGCAGAAAGACAAGCACGTGGGGCGGGGTGGGGCGGCGCCGGGGCGGATTGGGCGTGTGTACGAGCTGGGGAGCTTTGCGGGATTATGGGCGGGGACGATGCTGGTGAGTGATTTCTTCGCTGCTTTTCCTACATTCCACCCCCATCGACGTCCTAATATGTATGATATATCACTTCCCATTCGTTCCTGCGCCGGGCCCGTTCTCCTGCGTGCGGCATGAGATGCCGACCGATCTTCCCGTCCCTTGTAACGCTTCCATTCTGCTACCGACCCATCCGACTCGTATGATATTACACACGCCCCACTTTCCTCCGGCTTTCCTTGCTTTCCACCGACGCTAACACCCTCCCCGTAGATGCCCTCTGAGTCGTCTTACACCACGCTCCTCTCCGAGCCTGGCGGCGCCTTCCCGCGCGGCGGCCTCGTGCGCGACGACTTTGTCGCAGCCGCGCGGCCTGTGTATATGCGTATCGCTGAGCACCACTCGTGAGACATTCGTTTACTTCTTTCCCCGCTCTACACCCTTCTCCTTCGTTCTCGTTCTCCACAGCCCCAAGCGCCACTAACACCTCGCTTCCACAGCTTCCACCCACACATCCCCGTCCCACCACCACCGCCCGACAGCACCACTGGCGAAGAAGGCATGCGCGCCGGCTGGCTCCCGCGCGGCGCGCGCTTCGTGTCGCTCTCCGCCAACCAGATCGAGATCCGCGTCCCCACCGCGTCCTTCACGCCCGGCGCCGCGCCCGGGTCGCTCGAGGCGCAGTTCGGGTATGCCGACGCGGATATGGGGATGGGCGTCGCGATGGGCGGGGGTGTCGGCGGGCAGAGGAGCGAGGAGAGGGTGTTTATTTATGAGAGTGTGCCGGAGGGCGGGGTGGGTAGGAGAAGGAGGGCGGAGGTGCATGGGGACGGATGTCCGGGGTGTGTGAGGGTGGAGGCGAGGGTGCGGTGGGCGAGGGGTGGGGGTGTTGATGGGGCTAGAGATGTCGAGATGCAGGAGTCGTCGTCCGAAGAACGCTCGTCCGAGAAACGCTCGAGCGGGTCGTCGCATGCCTCGTCCTCGGCGGAGTCCCACGACCGATCCGCGTCTTCCGAACACCCTTCCTCCTTGCCTCAAGACCGCACCTCATCTTCCTCCCAACCCTCATCTTCCTCATCTCAAGACCGCACCCCCTCCAACAGCTCCTACTCCTCGTCGCCCGACTCGTGGCCTGAATGGGAGGCGCCGGCGTGGGCGGGGCACCGCTTCGCGGACGACGAGGGGTGGGAGGGCGCGTGCGATGGTGTGCAGGACGTAGTTTTCACGGGCGCGGTGTGTTTGTCTTTCTCCTTCATGCATTCTTTCATTTTCCACTCGTTTTCCTTTCCTCCGAGTCCTCTTAACTTACTACTCGTTCTTTGTACTTCATTCCTTCAGCTTTCCTCGTTCTCCACCCATTCTCCTTCCTTCTCCGCGTTTCGTTCGGTTGTTCGCGCCCGTCTTCACTTGATGTTTTTCTCGATATTCCATTAGCGTTAGGGTTACAATTTTTTCCGCCTTTTTTCATCCTTTATTATTTGCTTCAACTCGTGTCGGAGTGGGAGGGCGCGTTGGCGGGGTTAACTTGCACCCTTTTCATGCCCATGTCCTCTTTTATTCTCCTACTTGCTCTCGCTGCGGACATGATACTGATTTTCCTTTATTTTACAGACAGACCCGCGCCATGGAATGGCCTGGCACCACTACGAGTACGCGGGACGCGTGCGGCCCTGGGACGGGCTGATTGGGCTCGTTATGCGGCCGGTGAGTTTCCGCATCGTTTTGTACTGCATCCATTCCTCGACTTTCGTTCCGCCCACTGTGCCTGTTACTTGTTATACGGCCACCGTTCATTCATGGGATTATCTAATACCGCAGCCGCTAACGCCCCTCTTCCCAGCGCGACCGCAGCCTCGGGCTCCCGACCTACTTCATCTCGGGGCACCTCGTCGGGCGGGACACGTTCGAGGGGACGTGGCAGATGGCAGCGCAGGACGTGCTCGCGCCGAGCTGGGGCGGGAGCGTGTGCTTTGCGCGCGGAGAGGAGTAGGCAATTGGTAGCCGCCTTGACACTACACCTCACCGACCGCCGCACCCACTTCATCCTCGACACCCGTACCTGCGCGGATCTTGCTTCCTTCTTTTCAAAAAATTCCCGTCGGCGACATCATAAATTGTACACCTATCGTCTTGTTGTTTTGCTCTTGGACCATCGCTTTCTGTATCTATCTATCGTTCATACGCTGGCATCATCTTTCGTTCGCACATCTCTTTCTCCTCGCTGCATTTCTCCTGTTTCTCTCTTCTGCACACTTCCATTTCTTATTTCCTCTGTCCCTGTCTCCTTTTTCTTCCGCACAACCCCACGAATGCACACATCATCTGTCCATACCCTCTTGTATCTCTGCACCTCCATACTTACTTACTTATATTCGGATACCACACTCTAGATTTACACACTCGGCTGGTTGGCGGATTGGATTGGATTCGGTTGGTTGGAGGGGCGGTGGATTCGATGCTGGATTAGCTGTATCTTGTTGACCGAATGAATGGAGGGATGTATTCTCGGCTTGTAATCTGAGGTGGTTTCTGCTATTGCGCGAACCGAAGATGATTCAGGAAGGCATGTGTTCCTTTCTTAGTTTACATTCCGAGGGTGTCATTTGGCCGGAAATGCCTTCAGATTGCCGAGGGTTTCGCCGCTCGGCAGGTTCGGTTTTAATCGGCACAGCCTACAAAGCAATATCTTGACCTAGGTCAAGATGCTATCCAAAAGTATATAAATCCATAGCAAAATACAATTTAATAAAATGTTCATATATTTATTTGGTACAAAACTGCTACGAAAGTAGCTACAGTCATTCCACGGTCCTTGCATCAATCTTTTGTTTCTGCCCGTTTGAGACCAATTATGGACGGAAATGGTAAAAATAAAATCTAGGTAGATGGTCCGTATATGCCCCTTCAATATGCACCATACAGAAATTCGAGACTCAAAGCCATCTGTGGTGGTGAGGCAATCATTGTCATGCAAGGACCGCATATCATTTCTTCACACAAAAATAAATAATGTTTTGCACTCCCACATGCTCTCAGTGCCGTGGTTTCTTAATTTCATGCTATGGTAAGTGTTCTATGTTTCATTAGGGGATATATTACCACTTAGATCATTTACTTGCCAAATTATTTATGTTTTTTTGGGCTGATGCAAGGACCACGGAAAATGCAAGGACTGTGGAATGACTGTACAATCAATACCCGTTTCCAAGGACATCAATTTATTCATTGTCTGTGAGCGTATGAAAGGACTACTGAAAGAGTATCTTTCAACAGCCATTTCGGGTGAGAAGAAAAGAAGATCTTTCCTATTTTTCTTTGTTACAACAAAGAAACTGAAAACCAATAGAGTTCCTTCTCACTGGAAATGGCTGCTGAAAGATACTCTTTCAGTAGTCCTTTTATATGTTCACGGACAATGAATAAATTGATGTCCTTGGAAATGGGTATTGATTGTAGCTACTTTCATAGCAGTTTTGTACCAAATGAACATATGAACATGTCATTAAATTGTATTTCACTACGGATTTATATACTTTTGAATAGCATCTTGACCTAGGTCAAGATATTGCGCTGTAGGGTGTGCGGTCTCACGACCGATTTGCCATCACCCTTGGAATGGCGGGGTTGCCCATATGACGGTCGCGTCGGTGGTACGCAAAGGCGGGAGAGGGGAGTCTGGATTGGACCAAATGGGACTCCGGGGAATTAGGGAAAGAGATCACCGAGAAAGTTCTACAGTCGATGAGGGAACTGCAGGGAGACGATAGTGTCGCCAGGTGGCAGGGAGGCTAGGCAGGATTAATCGGGAGCTACCAGACAAATGTCACGTTTTATTGATCTATAAGCGTGAGCGAGGATAGCGTGTCCCAAAAGATGAATCAGGAGCAGCCGAGTGGCTATGTATTGATCTGATCTCTCTCTTGTTTCTCACCACACAAGGAGGATAACCAAATAACTAGTGGCCAAACATCGAGAAAATATGGAGAAAGTATTTACAATAACTTTTGCATGTTCCTGCCCAGAAAATGTGGAGGCATATTCATAATGGTTTGTCCATAATGTGGGACAGAATATGTGGCACACATTCAAAGTATCTTTTGCTTTTGTTGTGGATGCCTTTACAATAGGTTTACCCAAATATTACAGATGTCCAAGGGGGAAATATGCTGAAGACTTTTGAAATAACTTTTTAATAATCGTCTGCAGCATACCCAAAATTGAATTAAAATGTATACCTAATCGTTCTCTGATATCTTCCAGGGTCTCTTTCCTGTGTTTTCAGAGTATATGGCCACAGAATATGTTGAACATGCACAGAAGAGAAGAAAGATAAAATTTAAATGTCTTCTGCATGTTTGTTTACAGAAAATGTGAAACTCATTCAAAGTGTGTTTCAGGGGTGTCCTAGATGTCTTTTGGAGTGTGTAATAAATTTCTTCAGCATACTTGGGGCCACAATAATGGAAAGACATGGGAGACTACTTTAAAATTTATTTCCCGTGACTGACTGGAGAACAGTCAAAAGGTTTGCGGAAAATCTATTGTATAGCTTCTATCTATGTTTTGCATCCATGTTCAAGATCCTTCCAGAGTATCCAGTGTGATTGAGGCAGGAACATGTAAGAAATATTCAAAATCTTTCCAAAATCAATGGACACAAGATACCAGAGAGATACTGTGACATTGTCACACCATATGTTCTCAGTACCTTCCGAAAGATAAGCAACCAGACACATTGACTGAATTAGGGAACAGATATTTAGAATGCTTAAATGAGAATGATGGAACAAATATTTTAGGGGTTTACATGCAATGTGCTGCAGACAGATATTTAAAGGTCACCTCTGCTAGATATGGAGAACTTATGTAGACAGTGCTGAGTGGCATATGAAATTCTCAATGGCCATCCATGGCTATGGCAAATTCTTGACCCTAGCTGTTTATCATGCATACAAGGTGGCCAGTCAACCATGTTCAGGAGTCAAGTTTCCTGCCAATACAACTTGCTGGTCCCAGCTCACTGGTTCCATATCCCGGCTCAAACTTTGCCACACTACCAGGTGGGTCCAGGCTCACCATAGATCCCTGTGCAATGTGTTTGTGGCATACCAGTCAGTAACTTGCTGTTACAATCCTCCGTGTTTCCCAAACAAACTGTTATACATTCAGTGGCTCTCTCTGTACTGCGCAGAAGTGATGCAATGTATGAGCACAAAGATGTCCCGCCGGAGCTGCACTGGCAAGTATCCTTGGTCCTGTTGTGCATTGCTGATTTTCTGAGTTCCTTCGTGGGACTTTGCCAGTCCCTTTCTCCCCATGATTTCGGGTGCTAACCTCTCCCAGGAGTCCATATATCTTCCGACCATGGCACTCTGTACGCACGGACACGGGGTATGATATGCATGCATATTGAGCTGCCCTGCACCGCTTTGCCACTGGCCTAGCCAGTATACTTGGCCCTATTACAATTTCTCAATTTTCTGATTTCCTTCATGGGACTCTCCCAGTCCATTTTCCCCACGGATTTCGGTTATTAGCCTAGTTTATAATTCTCCTTGCGACATGTTGGCAGCGCAATATCGGTCAGTCGTTCACCGCTATTGTCTGCCATTAGTAAAACTGACTATTTGTACATTCAGTTGCACTTCCCTGTAACATAGCATAGAGCAAGTACAAGTTAGTTGAGGTAACAACAAGTCTGAGTCCCGGATCCATCCATCCATTCACATCAACGGCGGACACGTGCTGGCATGGCTACAGTAGCGTGGGCACAGGCTGCCCCTTGCTCGCCTACTGGTAGGCTTAAGGGCAATGAAACTGGGGTCTATCCAGCTCAGACCCTCCATTTCATCAGCTGGGCTCAAGAATTACGTGCAAAATTCCCGGCACACAAGGACCTGGTGGAAATTCGACAGGGGTCGAGACTCTTGGTCAAGAATTTGCAGCCTGAAAAATCACAAAGATCGGGTTTCAAACATTTCACTGAACAATGGAACAGCTTAAGGTTGAGAATTGGTTGAAAACTCACCCCTGCGTCGAGAATTGCTGCCTGGGTCGAAAGATCAATGTTGCTGCTTGCAGCGTCGAGAATTGGCTGAAAACTCACCCCAGCGTCGAGAATTGCTGCCTGGGTCGAAAGATCAATGTTGCTGCTTGAGCGTCGAGAATTTGCTGAAAACTCACCCCAGCGTCGAGAATTGCTGCCTGGGTCGAAGATCAATGTTGCTGCTTGCAGCGTCGAGAATTGCTGAAAACTCACCCCAGCGTCGAGAATTGCTGCCTGGGTCGAGAGATCAATGTTGCTGCTTGCAGCGTCGAGAATTTGCTGAAAACTCACCCCAGCGTCGGGAATTGACCAAAAACTCACCCCACGTCGAGAATTGCTGCCTGGGTCGAAAGATCAATGTTGCTGCTTGAGGCGTCGAGAATTTGCTGAAAACTCACCCCAGCGTCGAGAATTGCTGCCTGGGTCGAAAGATCAATGTTGCTGCTTGCAGCGTCGAGAATTTGCTGAAAACTCACCCCAGCGTCGAGAATTGCTGCCTGGGTCGAAAGATCAATGTTGCTGCTTGAGGCGTCGAGAATTTGCTGAAAACTCACCCCAGCGTCGAGAATTGCTGCCTGGGTCGAGAGATCAATGTTGCTGCTTGCAGCGTCGAGAATTTGCTGAAAACTCACCCCAGCGTCGGAGAATTGCTGCCTGGGTCGAAAGATCAATGTTGCTGCTTGCAGCGTCGAGAATTTGCTGAAAACTCACCCCAGCGTCGAGAATTGCTGCCTGGGTCGAAAGATCAATGTTGCTGCTTGAGCGTCGAGAATTTGCTGAAAACTCACCCCAGCGTCGAGAATTGCTGCCTGGGTCGAAAGATCAATGTTGCTGCTTGAGGCGTCGAGAATTTGCTGAAAACTCACCCCAGCGTCGAGAATTGCTGCCTGGGTCGAAAGATCAATGTTGCTGCTTGCAGCGTCGAGAATTTGCTGAAAACTCACCCCAGCGTCGAGAATTGCTGCCTGGGTCGAAAGATCAATGTTGCTGCTTGAGGCGTCGAGAATTTGCTGAAAACTCACCCCAGCGTCGAGAATTGCTGCCTGGGTCGAAAGATCAATGTTGCTGCTTGAGCGTCGAGAATTTGCTGAAAACTCACCCCAGCGTCGAGAATTGCTGCCTGGTCGAAAGATCAATGTGCTGCTTGAGCGTCGAGAATTGCTGAAAACTCACCCCAGCGTCGAGAATTGCTGCCTGGGTCGAAAGATCAATGTTGCTGCTTGAGCGTCGAGAATTTGCTGAAAACTCACCCCAGCGTCGAGAATTGCTGCCTGGGTCGAAAGATCAATGTTGCTGCTTGCAGCGTCGAGAATTTGCTGAAAACTCACCCCAGCGTCGAGAATTGCTGCCTGGGTCGAAAGATCAATGTTGCTGCTTGCAGCGTCGAGAATTTGCTGAAAACTCACCCCAGCGTCGGAATTGCCTCGAAAATCAATTGCTGCTGAGCGTCGAGAATTGCTGAAAACTCACCCCAGCGTCGAGAATTGCTGCCTGGGTCGAAAGATCAATGTTGCTGCTTGCAGCGTCGAGAATTTGCTGAAAACTCACCCCAGCGTCGAGAATTGCTGCCTGGGTCGAAAGATCAATGTTGCTGCTTGAGGCGTCGAGAATTTGCTGAAAACTCACCCCAGCGTCGAGAATTGCTGCCTGGGTCGAAAGATCAATGTTGCTGCTTGCAGCGTCGAGAATTTGCTGAAAACTCACCCCAGCGTCGAGAATTGCTGCCTGGGTCGAAAGATCAATGTTGCTGCTTGAGCGTCGAGAATTTGCTGAAAACTCACCCCAGCGTCGAGAATTGCTGCCTGGGTCGAAAGATCAATGTTGCTGCTTGAGCGTCGAGAATTTGCTGAAAACTCACCCCAGCGTCGAGAATTGCTGCCTGGGTCGAAAGATCAATGTTGCTGCTTGAGCGTCGAGAATTTGCTGAAAACTCACCCCAGCGTCGAGAATTTGCTCGAAAATCAATTGCTGCTTGAGCGTCGAGAATTTGCTGAAAACTCACCCCAGCGTCGAGAATTGCTGCCTGGGTCGAAAGATCAATGTTGCTGCTTGCAGCGTCGAGAATTTGCTGAAAACTCACCCCAGCGTCGAGAATTGCTGCCTGGGTCGAAAGATCAATGTTGCTGCTTGAGGCGTCGAGAATTTGCTGAAAACTCACCCCAGCGTCGAGAATTGCTGCCTGGGTCGAAAGATCAATGTTGCTGCTTGCAGCGTCGAGAATTTGCTGAAAACTCACCCCAGCGTCGAGAATTGCTGCCTGGGTCGAAAGATCAATGTTGCTGCTTGCAGCGTCGAGAATTTGCTGAAAACTCACCCCAGCGTCGAGAATTGCTGCCTGGGTCGAAAGATCAATGTTGCTGCTTGAGCGTCGAGAATTTGCTGAAAACTCACCCCAGCGTCGGGAATTGACCAAAACTCACCCCTACGTCGAGAATTGCTGCCTGGGTCGAAAGATCAATGTTGCTGCTTGCAGCGTCGAGAATTTGCTGAAAACTCACCCCAGCGTCGAGAATTGCTGCCTGGGTCGAAAGATCAATGTTGCTGCTTGAGGCGTCGAGAATTTGCTGAAAACTCACCCCAGCGTCGAGAATTGCTGCCTGGGTCGAAAGATCAATGTTGCTGCTTGCAGCGTCGAGAATTTGCTGAAAACTCACCCCAGCGTCGGGAATTGACCAAAAACTCACCCCACGTCGAGAATTGCTGCCTGGGTCGAAAGATCAATGTTGCTGCTTGCAGCGTCGAGAATTTGCTGAAAACTCACCCCAGCGTCGAGAATTGCTGCCTGGGTCGAAAGATCAATGTTGCTGCTTGCAGCGTCGAGAATTGCTGAAAACTCACCCCAGCGTCGAGAATTGCTGCCTGGGTCGAAAGATCAATGTTGCTGCTTGCAGCGTCGAGAATTTGCTGAAAACTCACCCCAGCATCGGGAATTGACCAAAAACTCACCCCTACGTCGAGAATTGCTGCCTGGGTCGAAAGATCAATGTTGCTGCTTGCAGCGTCGAGAATTTGCTGAAAACTCACCCCAGCGTCGAGAATTGCTGCCTGGGTCGAAAGATCAATGTTGCTGCTTGCAGCGTCGAGAATTTGCTGAAAACTCACCCCAGCGTCGGGAATTGACCAAAAACTCACCCCTACGTCGAGAATTGCTGCTGGGTCGAAAGATCAATGTTGCTGCTTGAGGCGTCGAGAATTTGCTGAAAACTCACCCCAGCGTCGGGAATTGACCAAAAACTCACCCCTACGTCGAGAATTGCTGCCTGGGTCGAAAGATCAATGTTGCTGCTTGCAGCGTCGAGAATTCGTTGAAAACTCACCCCAGTGTCGAGAATTGCTGCCTGGGCCGAGAGATCAATGTTGCTCTGGTATGGACCCACCTGGTAGTGTGGCAAAGTTTGAGCCGGGAGATGGAACCAGTGAGCTGGGACTAGCAAGTTGTATTGGCAGGAAACTTGACTCCTGAACATGGTTGACTGGCCACCTTGTATGCATGATAAACAGCTAGGGTCAAGAATTTGCCATAGCCATGGATGGCCATTGAGAATTTCATATGCCGCTCAGCACTGTCTACATAAGTTCTCCATATCTAGCAGAGGTGGCCTTTAAATATCTGTCTGCAGCACATTGCATGTAAACCCCTAAAATATTTGTTCCATCATTCTCATTTAAGCATTCTAAATATCTGTTCCCTAATTCAGTCAATGTGTCTGGTTGCTTATCTTTCGGAAGGTACTGAGAACATATGGTGTGACAATGTCACAGTATCTCTCTGGTATCTTGTGTCCATTGATTTTGGAAAGATTTTGAATATTTCTTACATGTTCCTGCCTCAATCACACTGGATACTCTGGAAGGATCTTGAACATGGATGCAAAACATAGATAGAAGCTATACAATAGATTTTCCGCAAACCTTTTGAGTGTTCTCCAGTCAGTCACGGGAAATAAATTTTAAAGTAGTCTCCCATGTCTTTCCATTATTGTGGCCCCAAGTATGCTGAAGAAATTTATTACACACTCCAAAAGACATCTAGAACACCCCTGAAACACACTTTGAATGAGTTTCACATTTTCTGTAAACAAACATGCAGAAGACATTTAAATTTTATCTTTCTTCTCTTCTGTGCATGTTCAACATATTCTGTGGCCATATACTCTGAAAACACAGGAAAGAGACCCTGGAAGATATCAGAGAACGATTAGGTATACATTTTAATTCAATTTTGGGTATGCTGCAGACGGTTATTGAAAAGTTATTTCAAAAGTCTTCAGCATATTTCCCCCTTGGACATCTGTAATATTTGGGTAAACCTATTGTAAAGGCATCCACAACAAAAGCAAAAGATACTTTGAATGTGTGCCACATATTCTGTCCCACATTATGGACAAACCATTATGAATATGCTTCCACATTTTCTGGGCAGGAACATGCAAAAGTTATTGTAAATACTTT